>RJWM01006373.1:0-84723 GCA_004363535.1 Dasyprocta punctata
CTGCTTAGAGGAAGCTTCGCCACCCACTCCACTTGGTGAACTCCCTTCCCTTGCTGCTCACATTTTGCCTTTTCCGTGCTTTGCTGTCTTTTCTCACCTTGTCAGTCAGTATCCACCTGACCTACTTATTCATATGGTTTTGCTTATTTGAGACAGGTAATGCATATATAATGTAAATGCTAAGGGCGTAGAGTTCTGTTCTTGTTCAACAAGGACTGGTCAAAAAATATGGTGTGTTTATATAAAAATGTGTCCCAGTAGAGACACATTGCCATTGATCCTCCTCAGAATACTGTCTTTGCCAGCTCACCTGTCCTGTTGTTCTTACCGCTTTCTGAAGTAGTTCTGAAGTCCTCTTCCATGGGTGTCATTGGCTGCACTGTTGTGGCTACCTTGATGGCCAGAGTCAATTAAAAACATTTTAGCAATTTCTCTCAAAAACATTAAGGTACATTCTCATTTACTTTATTTACTGGATCTGGCACCGTGTGACTTTGAACTCTTCCCCAAAGTTAGAATGACTATGAACAGTGAACATTTTTAATCAGTTGAGGACATCCAGGGAGCCATGACAGCGCAGAAAGGGGTTTCCTGAGAAAGGGATTTCCAGAACGACTTCCAAAAGTGGCGAGAGTGATGGGTAAGTGTGTGAAGTGAGAAGAGGAGTATTTTGAGGGGATTAAAGGCAGTGTGTCTTTTAAAGTCACCATATGTTTTGATCAACCTAGTATGTCCTGTGCTCAGAAGAGTGCCTAGAATATACTAGGCCCTTAATAAATATATTTTAAGAATAAATGTAGACTAGAAAAGTTCTAGAATGTTACCAAATTTGCATTTAGGCAAGTAACTTGTGAAGTTATTTTAGATGATGCAAAATATGTGGAATATGAAATTCATGTCCTTCCTTAAACTTCCTGTCCGCTTTAAAATTTTCATTACACTTGCTGTTAAAAGTTTGAGACCTTTTTTCTCTGCACCTTTTTGTTTGGTCTTGCTGGGAAGTACAGGCTGGCTTTGAACTTGGTTATGTAGCCCAGGCTCCCAAGTGCTGGGATTGCGGGTGTGCACCACCATGTTTGGCCTATGTCTTTCTTACCTGGAGAAGCTGGTTGCCAAAATAGTCACCAAGACAGTGTGTAGTACAAATGTATGAAATAATTTGCACAGGGAGGTAAGATTATAATAGACTAGTAGAAGTGTAATCAGACTGGTGGGTAGGAAACACTGTAAACACGTGTCTATATTACCAATGTTTTATTTCTTAAAATGAATTTCAGTATATGTCTATTCCTTGTGTATTTTCATTACCTTATATATTCTTATTAATGTGATAAATATTTCATAATCAGTTCAAAAATGGCAGCACTGACAAAATTTTAACAACTGTTAATTCTGGATGATGAGAATGTTGAAATTGTTACTTTGTGTTTTTTAATTTTTTCTTTGTTATTTAATTCCAAAATACAATAAAAAGCAGCTCTTTCTAGGATAGAACTCAGGGCCTTTTCACATTCTAGGCAAGTGCTCTTATCAGTGATCTGTACCTCCAGCGTAGATTTTTAAAATGGATTATATGTGGTCAGTCTTGTGAAAAACTGCTTTCTAACATACCTACATTGCTTAAATAACTTTTAAGAAGCATGTTTTCTTCTTTGGAGGCCTAGGAGTCTTCCTAAGCTAATCCTAGTATGAAAGAAAGTTGGTGTTTAATTTTAAGTATGTATTATTTCACATACCTGAATCTAAATGTCAGAACATGAACTGCTGCATGCCACGAGGCATAAGCTTACTGAACTAAGAATAGTGGCAATAGCAGCAGTATGTATCATTAGGTGGAATTTTGCAGAAGTCTGGATCTGAATGTATTGAGTTGGACCTGTCACTAGATAAGAGTCATCAACAAAATGAGGACCCAGATCTAAAGAAAAACTATGCATAAATTATGTGTTCCTTCACATTCATTTTTTCTAGATTAAGCATTTTCTTGAAGTCCACTGTGCCTCAATTTCATGTTCATTTCTTTAGTTACTGTGAGGTTAAGTGATGTAGAACAGAAGTAACGTTCAGTGTCTTTTGTTCTTTGCTTTGTGAAGAGACTTGTCATCTTATTATATATAACAATATGCAGATTTCAGTATGGGCAGTGCTAGTGTTGATAAGACGCACAGATGCTGTTATTGAATGCAGCTATTTTCTGTTACAGAAGGACCATATGGTAGGCACTTGTTTTTCTTTCTGGTTGATGTGATTAGATTACTAAAATGAAAGGTTATTGTGCATCCTAGTAGTTATCTAATTCTAATTGACCTTAAGGAATTAAATATGTTAAAGTAGTATAATCCTTCCATATAGTCCATTGGTTTGAAGCGTAAAGACATCTTCATTCAAAAGCTCCATTTTGGATTGCTTTCACTAAAATTGTTTTATAGTTTAAGTTGCCATAGTTTCATAAGTTTGAGTATTGTGCAAAGGGTTTATTTCATAATAAAATCTGGAAGATGATATTTTGTGCTTTTAAAATAATCTGAAAAACATATGTAGTGTATCAGTTTTAAGCAATTTGACATGTTGGAAACTTGTCTCTTCCTGTAATATGCAAGAAATTTCCCCGCACAGAGTAGTGAATTAAAGAACAGATTAGAACCCTAAGTTGACGTTTGTGAATATTCATCTGTTTTTGGGAAAGTAAGACAAACCAGAGCAAACTTCATTTATTATTATTAAAAAAGGCAAGTTAAAGACTACTTATTTTTCCCTAGTGACTTACTGTTGTATATTTGGGTATATCTGTTTGATATTGGGTGTGGTTTTGATTCAGAATTGGTTACTTACTGCCTTTTTCCCCTGTAACTTATCTCTGTTCCAAATAGACATCTGTTGTAGTAAGACTAGTGCCACGTATGCCGAGCTTCTTACAGTCCTCTGCTTCTTTGTTCTCAGAACCTAGTAAGTCTCCTGAGTTTGAATTTTTTTTTATCGCTCTCATCTTTAATATTTTTTTTTTTAAAACTTACATTCTTAAAACTGTCTCTGTTTCTTCCTACTCACACTGTAGAGAGTACCCTTAGATGTCAGCAGATCCAAAGGTGGATTTGTGATTGCATTTTGACGTTTCTTCTGGGTATGAACTAGCTAAGGATGATCTGGATATAACTTAGCTAGTATGATTTTAAACCTTGAGGTATCTAGACAGCCTTAGTGCTCAGTATCTTCCTAGTAAATAAAAATTCTACAATGCACAGTGCAAAGCTGTCTTCAAAGACTGAATTGTAGAAGAGAAATTAGATTTATTTGTGACTATGAGGGGTAGAAGTAGGATCAGTGGCTCCGTAGATGGGCCAATTTATTTAGTGCGTAGTCGGGACAGTCGTTTTTTACATTAGAAGCTAACTGAACTTGAATGTGTTCTTGGAGGAGGAAGAAAGACCTTCAGTTAGAGGCATGCTAGAGGGTTTTCTTCGGTAGGCATTCAAATCAGGCAAATGTTTTTATTAGAGTTGCTTGGACAACTTAAAAATTTGGATTCTTGGTCCTATCACTGATTCGATAAATCAGCATCTCTGAGTGACCTTCTGAAACCTTAACTTTTGAGGAGGTCTCCTGGTGAATCTAGTGTTCATCAGAGTTTGAGAACAAGACTTTGGAGTTGTTACAGGCAAACTGAAGTCATTGTAAAGAAAATAGGCAAAAATATGAAGGGAAATTTTAAATGACTGTAAGCCAGTGATAATTCCAAGGTCACAGTAAGACTCCTCTATTTGTGATCAGACATATTTTTATATGCCATAACTAATGACTCCTCTTTCAACAGCAGTTCTGTCAATGCCCATTGATCCCTTGTCTTTCAGTCTGATTGATGGAAACATGCATGGATAATATGAAGCAAATAGAATGCAGACCAACTGCAGCGTCCAGTTGCCAGTGCTGAAAGTGGTGGGATTTGTTGAAGTTAGTGAAAGTGGTAGAGAGAGGGCGCAAAGCCACGGACATAAAGAGGATCTTGTAGAGTGAGACCTGGTAACTAATGAATAAAATGTTGTGAAGGTTGATGGGCTTCTCAGAGGAGAGCAAGTTGAACTCCACTAGAGGCTGCAGAGAAAGCTTCCTTCAATGTGATGGCACCGAGAAGGGTGCATATCTTTTCTTCTAGGAAGTGAAGCTCGATTTGGCCACAAGACTTTCCGCTGTGCTGAGAGATAATAGAAAGCAGGTAGAAATGTATTAATAGAAGAAGGAATAGTAGTAATGAGCAGAGTTTTCTTTTTTTCTTGGGTAGTGCTACTGAGACTGAATAGAAGAACTTAGCTTTTCAGTTGATTTTGAAGTGATGCTGTTTAAACAGAGGTCTGGGATAGCTTTGTAAACTGTTAAAGTAATTTTTTTAACTTTCTATTTTTGTTAGTGCATATTTGCAGTGTGTAATGATTACATGCAGTGTGCATGGTTGGTGCGTGTGCATACCAATCTTAATTCTTTTTACTTCCTTTCCCCTCCCTACCTCCTCCTTCATTCATGGCCCCTGACTTGCCATTGGCAAAAGATTTATCTCCCTGTTTCTTATTATCTGTCTTTTATTTTGCTCTTTTATTTTACACCACTTTGGGTTTCTCATGTAAGAGAAGCTATGTAATACTTAAGTGTGTGTGTCTCGTTTATTTCACTTAACATTATAGTCTCAAGATGCATCCATTTTCTTATAAATAACTGAAATTTATCCTCCTTAATAGCAGACTAGTATTCCACTGTGTGAACGTACCACATTTTCTTTATCCATTCATCCATCGATGGACAGATAGGCCTAAAGTAATTCTTCAATGCCAAAACAGTTCATGGTTCTGAAATCTTAGCTGCCATTATTTCTGACCTTCTGGGTTTTTGCTATCTTTGAGCACCAATGATACCATCCATTACATGTACAGTTGAATACATTCACCACTAGTTCGCACAGCTACAGTGTAGATACTGCAGGGATCATCTTTGGAGAGACTGGGTACCGTTTTGGCATTGTCATTATAATATGAGCCAAGCCAGAATCTCTAGCTAAAGATACTACAGCACCCTTGTTTATGGCAATTGGAGTTGCATCTGCC
This sequence comes from Dasyprocta punctata, assembly GCA_004363535.1. NCBI lineage: Eukaryota > Metazoa > Chordata > Mammalia > Rodentia > Dasyproctidae > Dasyprocta > Dasyprocta punctata. Next base: position 5,091 of record RJWM01006373.1, read on the forward strand.
CTGAACATGCAGTTACACACATTCTCCACAGTCCAGGAGAGGAACAAAGAAGAAGAATTTTTCTTTGTTTAATCCTTGACTGCTTTTGCTACTCTCAACTGTCTTTTTATTTGATCAGCATAATCTTTATTTTTAACTTTGACTTTCAGTTTATTCATACAGTGTGTTTGAATCAGCCGGGATTGCTGGGGAAAAGGTAGACGTATTTAAAGGCGTGCCATGGGCACGTACACTGAGGAGCACAGTGATTATAAGGAAGTACATGGTTAGGAGGTGATGCTACTTGATTGCCCCAGACTGGGGTGAAGTATTTTGTTTTCGTTTTAGGAGACAGGGTCTTGCTGTGTTGCCCAGGCTGGCTTGAACTCCTACATGTAACTGATTGTCGTGCCTCAGCCTCCCAGTGCTGGAGCATTTGGCATATTTTCGACAGAAAAGTATGTCTTTTCTAGCTGTGCTAGCTGGCTTTGAATTGACTTTAGGTTAGCTTAAGATCCGAGTTTCTTAAAGGGATTTTGAACTTTAGAAATCAGTTGATGATGTGAACTAAGTTGCAAAATACAAAATACCACTGTGAGGAAGAAAACAAGAGCATCACTGAGAATCTGTGGCCACTGGATGGGCAAAGAGAGAGTTTAATGAACAACTTCATGCCAGTGAATTTGACAACTTATATGAAACAGGCTATACTTTGTGAGATACAAATTACCAAAACTGGCACAAAGAAAAAGAAACCTGAGTTTTGCCATTTATGTTTAAGAAATTGCATTTGAAATTAAAAACCTCCCACAAAGAAGATTCTAGATCCAGCTGGTGTATCTTACCACATATGTAAGGAGGAAGTGGATACCAGTTCTGTGCAAACCCAGAGAATAGAGGCAGAGGGAATACTTCTGCTCTTCTTTTGTGAGGTTAGTACAAGGTTGGTAACAGTCAGAAAAGCACATTATAAGAAAAGGAATTTAGACCAATAATTTCATGTTTGTGATGCAAAATCCTTAAGAAATGTTTAGCAATCAAATCTAGCACTATATTGCAAAGGATAACTGATTCCTAAATTGGACTTATCCTAATAAAGAAAAATGAGTATATCACTAAAAATTCAATATTATTTACCATAGTAACAGAATAAAGGAGAGAGAGTTCATGTAATCATCTCTCAGTAGGTTCAGAAATAGCATCTGACTAAAATGTAAAAGTCATTTGTCATAAAACCTCTCCGAAAATTGGGAATATAATGAAATTTTCTTCTATTTGAAAAAGAGCATCAGTTAAAAACCTACAGCTATGATAATTTCTGGTAAAATATTGAAAATTTCCCTACAAAAGTCAGAAACAGGCAAGGAAGTCTGCTGTCAGCATTTCAGTATCATACTGGAGGCCTTAGTGTAAAAGGGAAGAAAAAAAGTAAAGAAGGAAAAATAAAAAGGAAAAAAAACACTTTGCAGATGTAATTGTGCACATAGAAAACGGTAAGGGGTCTTTAAAAAGAACCCAGCACGAGGTGAGTGAGATGTGCAGTGATGAGAGATGGAAGATTACTGTGCAGTACATTGTATTTCTGTATTCCAGTAGCAAGTAATTAGAAAGTAAAATTAAAAATACTGTTACTCTAATATTTTAAAGAGGATCCAAATTGAGACTTAGCCACAATTGCTTCATTAGAATCCATTCAACCCCAATTGAATTTCCAGCAGACTTTTTGTAAAAATAGACATTCTCAAAATTATGTGGAAAGGCAAAGGACATAGAACAGATATTAATTTTGAAAAAGAAATGAAGTTGAAGGACTTCAGTACCATTTTGTTAATACTAATAGCCACAAAAATATGACAGTATACAATTGGTATAATTATTAACATATAGGAGAATGGAAGACAATAGAGTTGGAAGATATATATATATATATAAAATTTACTTACAAATTTATCTATAAAAATATTAAATCATTGGGAAAGTATAAAATTTTCAGCAAGTGGTGTAGAACAGGTGAATGCACTTCCATCCTTATATCACACAGAAAAGTTAACCCAAAGTAAATTGCACATAAATATAAAAACTGACTGTAAAACTTCCATTGAGAAACAGAAATATGCATGACTTTGGTGAAAACAAAGATTTCTGAGACAAGACACAAAAAGCACTACCCAGAAAAAAAAAGGGTAAATTAGATGTCCTCAAAATTAAAAACTCTCACTTTTTGTAAAACACTATTAAGAAAATGAAAAGTCAAGCAAGCCACAAATTTGCTTACTTTCAGAATACCAAAGTATAAAGAGCTCTAAAGATTCAATAATAAGAAAACAACCCAATTTTTTAAGTGAGCAGAAGTTGAACTCCATGAAGATACGTACATGAATGGCAAATAAGCACACAGAAATATGTTCAACAGCATCTGTAATTAGGGAAAAATGCAAATTAGAACAATGAGCTTCCCCACTGGAAAAGGTAAAATCAGAAAGAACAAGCATACCACGTGTCGATGGAGACGTGGAGTAACTGGGCTCTCACGCTCTGTGCCAGGGCTGTGAAGTAACACGGTCATGTAGAAAGTGTTCTGGCGGCTTCTCAGAGTCAAGCATACACTTACTGTGTGCCCCACTATTAGATACTTCTGTTCATAACAAATAACTAACATCCCCAGGTTTGAAACAGCAGAAATTTCTCCCAATAATGATGAGATAAATTAGAGTTTATCCATGTAATGCAATCTGCTCACCAATTAGGAATAGAATGAACTAGTTCAGTGTGGTGGTACATGCCTATAGCCAACATTCCAGAGGCCAGGCTGAGGTTGGAGGGTTGTGAGTTCAAGGCCAGCGTGGGGTACATGGCTAGTTCAAGGCAGCAGGAACTGTGTAGCGAGACTCTGTCACAAAGAAACAATACGCATGAATCTCAAAAACATTGAGTAAAAGAAGCCAGACTTAAAAAGGTCTATGATGTATGATTCCACATATATAAAATCTGGAACTGAGTGAAGTGTAGTGATAGGAAGCAGATTAGTGGTTGTCTGGGCTTGGGGAAGGCTTTGATTGCAGAGGCATGAAGGAAAGCCGGTAGAAATGCTGTGTTTCTTGGTTGGGTGGTGCTGGTGGTTACATGTATACATTTGTCAGAATTCACTGAACTATGTTTAAAGCGTGTATGTTTTATTGTTTAAATCTTAGCAAAATTGATTTAAAAAGGAAGAAAAATGACAACACCACATTTTATTTAGTATGGATGTGGAACAACCGAAACTCTTGATATGTTGCTTTCGGGAGTTTAAAATGATATACTACTTTAAAAAACTTAGGTAGTTTCTTATAAATTTCACCACTTAACTACTTTATGATCCAGAATTTCTATTCTTAGATAGTATCCCAAGAAAAATAAAACATATGTCTACACAAAAGATTTATACAGGAGTGATCGTAAGGGTTTCTCATGATAGCCTAAATTGAAAACAACTTAGATATCCATTAATTGGAAGATGAATAAAAAACTGGCATATTCATGTAGTAGGATATTTTTCAATAATAAAAATCAGTAGACTGTGTAGTCATACATCGCTGTGAGTGAATATCAAACTATGCTAAACAAAGGTAGACAAAAAAGGTACACACATGATTTCATTCATAAAAAACTTTAGAACAAGTAGAATTTATTTTATTTATTTATTTTTTCAAATCCATTTTATTCAAAGATAAAAAGAAAGAAAAAGAAGAAGAAGAAAAAACTACAACAGAATTTCAAAGCACGTCAGTCAGTCGGGGCAACAATGGTACATACACTGCGCATTGTCATTTCCAAATCATCACGCAGAGCGCAAGACATCTACATTCAACTGTCGGAGCAATACCGGCACAAACCTTTCTCTTCAGTGAACTCAGAGATATCAGTAATATAACTATCTTAACGAGTTTTTTTAATATACATATACATACACACATGCATGGGTTTTTCTTTCAGCTTGTCACACCAATGAAACAAATGATAGAACAGGTAGAATTTATATGTGAGGACAGAAACCAGAACAGGGACTGGCCCTGCGGGGAAGCGAGGGCGTGACCGGGACAGCAGACAGCTTGCTGGGGTGGTGGAAGTGCCCTGTGTCTCGGTGTGGGCGTCACTGGGACGGGGGGAGCTCTGTGTTACACTGAGCAAACCAAATCCTCCTCAACGAAAGCATATGAAAGATGAAATTAAAAATGCAAAATGAGAAACAACTAAAACATATTGTGAAATTGAAGGATAAAACGAAACTGTTGGATAAAATATTAAACACCTCACCCAGTGCTGGAAGTATTACATTGTCCCCTTTTACTTTCGTATCCTCCCTCTGTATTTTTCTAAAAAGAAGGAACTCAAAATACTTTTAGCTTCTATGATTCTTAAGATCTAACTTCAAAATTAAAAAAGAGTAGTTAGGAAGTTACTGTGGCTTTCAGAAAGTTGGACTAATCTTAAGCCTTGAACTTGGTTTGTATCTCTAATATATACCAACTATCCATTTTCTCTTATTCTCCTAAATAGTTAGCCATAATTTGTAACAGTTTTAATTTTCTCTAGAGAAAAGGTTTTAAAAATTTCTCTTATTTCCTCAATTGTAAGTCACATAGAAACATAAGTAAACTAAAAAAAAATTGAAAATTATATATGTGATAGACTATTAGTTTATAAAAGTTGGTATGCATTGAGTTTAGTGAGTCACAGTCACACCTTGATACTCACTCAACTCCTTGTCAGATGTGGTACTCTGGATTTTGACGTAAAAACTTCATTCTGGTACCCATCATTTGTTTAGTACTGAAGGCATAAGCTTGGACTTATTGGCATGGATTGCCCTCAGTCAATTTGTTTGTTATTCATTGTTTCAGGTCCTTGTCAACCAATTAACGCTGAGTGAGGAACAAACTGGATGTATTTTTTTACAGTCAACCTGTAAATTATGTTAATTTTCAAGAACAAGCAGACTTGAGGACCCTGAGAAATGATAGTGGTAGTGATAATTGTGATAATTTTTGTTTTTGTTTATTTTGAGAGAGGATCTCACTATGTCATACAGGCTGGCCTTGAACTAACTAGCCTGGTCTAGAACTCAGTGATCCTCCTGCCTCAGCCTCTTGAGTGCTGGGATTACAGGTGTGAGCCACCATGCCTGGAGAATATATATATATATATGTATATTAAGATTTCCTTTTTTAAAAAGACATAAATTTGTATATATGTATACATAAGACCACTAAAATGACTATACTTCTAAATGTATTATTGAAAAAGAACAGTTAATACTCACATGATTAGATCAGTTTTACATGTCTATATCTATTAATCTAAACAACCCTTCTGAAGGTAATGATATGCAATATGCAACCATTGTCAAATTCCTATCATCTTGTTTTGTAAACCTATACTGTTATTGTATTGGATTTGTTGTCATTTGTTTGTCTCCTTTGCTTTTTGTCTTTCTTTTCTTAAATTAAAAAAAAAAGATTTCCTTTTTAAAGAGTTAAGTCAGAATTCTCCCATTTAAAATATCTTAATAAATTCTGGTTTTGTAGGCATCATTTATTTAATTTTTGCTCTGGCAGTTCTTGTTACCATTGCATAACTTGTAAACTGGTGGAGATTTTAGGGTCGTTGTGTTTTGCTTTTCCATAAATAATCTGAACAGGCAAGGTTATAAAAACTGATGTGTTTCTGATAGATTAACTGCATATTTTTAGAAAAATTTGGTTACCATGGTAGTCTAAAACTTTTCTATAAATAATCTGAACAGGCAAGGTTATAAAAACTGATGTGTTTCTATTAGATTAACTGCATATTTTTAGAAAAATTTGGTTGCTATGGTAGTCTGAAACTTTTAGTAAGAACAAGATACTAATAGACTTTTTTTTTGGTCTCATGGTTAAAATACACATCACGAGAATAGATTCGCAGTAGCTGGAAATCAGTAATATGCCACCATGAAGGGTGGTGTGGTTGTTAAAAAGCCATTTAGTTTATACCACTGTTAGTTTTACCTGTAAACATATGTTAGAAAAATTTATTAGTCTTTTGCCTTCTAGGGTACAGTATATAATTGTGTCTATTTGTCTTCAGTTTAGAGTGTTTGGCCTTTTAATTTTTTTTATTTTAAAGAGAAAAAAATAAAATGATACAGAATTTCAAAACAAGATAATAGGAAATTAACATTGGCTATATGTTGCGTATTGTTATATTCAGAGTAGATGCTCAGATTACAAGATATAGGCATGCAAAACTAATCAATATAAGCACAAATCATCCTTTTAAATGAACTAAAAGAAATTAGGGTATAATTATCTTAGCTATTTGTGTAACCTTTTACTAGTTTTAATTCCTATTACACTTTAGGCATATGCTATTGGCATTTATTAGCCTTAGTATTTATTTAACCTTAAAGTGCTGTTCTGTTCTTTGTAAGTGGTGGAAAGTAATAAGCTGTTTCCTGAAAATACACAATGAGACAAAGTAGATTTTAGGTAATTTTGTGATGTTTAAGAGAGAACATTTAACTCATTATGTAACTCAACACTTCCTTGCCATATTTAATCCTCACAACAATGCCATGAGGTATGTGCTCTTGTATGCATTTTAAAGAATTGGAAAACAGTGTTCAAGAGCGTAATTAGCTAAGCACGATCCCATAGCTCTCCCTACAGGTGTCTCTGTCTGCCTGTCATTTCTTCAGGGTGGTAATGGGTCATATATAAAAACGGTTTTTTCTGAAGAAAGCCTGGAGTAAAGCTTTCTTATTGTAATAGGGTTTAAGGTACACAGATGCTTTCACTTAATGCTACTTCCCACACCGTCTTCCCACAGCCCATGGTGTATTCCTAGTTCTCTGAATTTATGGAGAGGCTGAAGTGTTCTCATGTGTGCTCATGTTCCCTTCGTCTGAGATGTCTTCCCATGTCTAGTTACTTCTGTAAGTCCCACTCTGCCTGTAAAGGCTGGCTCGGTTTGACCTGCCTCTGGTTAGCATTTTCTAACCTCACTGACCTGAGGTAGAACATATAAGGTGGGATTGAAAAAACAAACAGCTGGGCATGGCGGCGCAGGCCTGTAATCCAGTCAGGCCTGCATTTGGGAGGCTGAGGCAGGAGGATCACTGCAAGTTCAAGGCCAGCCTGAACTGCATAGCAAGATCCTACCTCAAAACAAACATTCTACTACCAAAACGAACAAACAAGTACATATGCACATATATACACACATGTATAGGTAAAGTGAATCTTTACATTCAAAAAATTATTGCAGTAAAAGACACGTTGCCATTAGTGCTCTTCAGAGTACTGCCTTTCTCAAATACACTCATCTTATCCTTCTTGCCACTACCTGAAGCAGTTTACACTTTATAGCAGCTTTTGTGTGTTGGCCAGGGATTTAGCTCAGTGGCTTAAGTGCTTGCTTGGTAAGTGTGAGGTTGTGAGTTTGATCTCCGGTGTCAAAAAAAAAAAAAAAAAATTGTGTGTCCACTGGATGTGGTGCTGTGTGACTTCTGGTTCTTCTTGAAAGTCAAAATAACCCTATCAGTGCGATTACTGCGAACATGCAGCTGTGCTTTCCCAGTCTCACTTTCTTTAGTTGTAGTGTGTCTGCTTTATAAACTGTATACACACTCCATGAGCATTCTCTCCATTTCAACTCGTTTAGTTACACTTCTGAAATAGCTGTGTATTGAATGAATTCTCATCCGTAGTTTTGTTTATGCTTCTCTAACCATTTTGATTGTCTAGAGCTCATTGTGGTAGATTCCTTGGGAAGGCATGTGGGTACAGAACTCCTGAAATTCTCACATGCTGGTAGGAGTTATTTAATTTTACTTTATTTTTGGTACCAGGAATGGAACTCATGACCTCTCACTTGCTAGGCAGGCACTGTGCTGCTGAGCTATATCCCCGGTCTTCTCTGGCCTTTTAAACTGAATGTCAGCTCATATTTTTCTTTTTTGGAATGTTTTAAAGATACTGCTGGGCGTGGTGGCACACACTGTAATCCCAGCCCTTGGGAGGCTGAGACAGGCTTTGAGAGTTCGAGGCCAGCCTGGGCTACATAGTGAGTCCAAGCCCGGTCTACACTACATGGTGAGACCCTCTCCCCGCCCCCCAAAAGCTCCAGGTTTTTGGTGTTAAAGTTTTAATATTTAAAACTCTGGGGAATCACTTAATTTTTATTTCTCTGATAAATAACTTAGTGCTTCTTTTCGATACCTAAAGACTTTTTTTTTCAAATTCAGCTTTATTAGTATATGTATTAGGGATGGTTATTCTGGGTCAGTAATTTCAGATACCTATGATACTCCCTTTGAGTGTGTAGTTTAAAACATTTTTATTTCAAGAAAGCGTAATTACAGTTTTCAGTACGTGTTGTATTTTTTGCTTGCTTTGGGGTTCTTCTTAAGGGACTATATTAGTGCGTACAGGAGCCTGCAGGGCTGGGGCAAAGCTCCCAAAAAGGCTGCGCGTGCTGTGAAACAGATGTCATGCAGGACGCAGAGACGTACAAGATCGGCCTCAGTGGCCGCCCGCACAGTCAGATGTAGAAGGGCGCACAAGCGCTGTCTGGGCGCTGGAGACGCGGGGGACCCAGCGGGAGGCCTGGAGCCCCCGACGCTGCCCCGCCTGAGCCCGCGCCCGGGCCTGAGGGATCTGCCACAGGACGGGTCCGTGCAGGGCGGTCACAGAGTGCGCGTGGAAACTACAGCGGCTGCAGCTGCGGCGGCCGGGCTGGCGGAAAGGCCCGTGCGGAGCTGGAGAATCGGCGCAGAAAGCGGAGGCTGTGCCCAGGGCACAGGCAGAGAGAACAGCCGAGGCTCTTCCGAGGAAAATCAGCTGAAATCCTTTCCCCTTCTCTTTTTGTACTATTCTTTTTTTGTTCAGACAACAGTCCTTCATGAAGTGTGTCTTCCAGGCCCAGAGCCGTGCTGACTCAGTTCAGCTGGGTGTTGCCCACTCGGGCTGACAATTAGTCAACCACCCCAGACTCTGCTGTAACGTTAAAACCTCCTTGTCTTCTGCCTGTACAGTGAATCCCAGCACTCGAGGCTGAGGGAGGAGAATCAAGTTCAAGGCCAGCCTGGTCTACAGAATGAGTTCAAGGCCTGTTTGAGACCTTGACTCAACAACAACGAAAACCTCCTTGTCTGTCTTCAGTATTTGTCGTATTCTCTTGTGTTTCCTTTAGCTAAGTCTTTATTTTACCTTTTTTTGGGGGGTGAGGGGTACTAAGGATCAAACTCCCGACTTCATGCTTGCTGGGCAGGCGCTTGTGCTGCTGAGCTAAATCCCTGGCTGCTAAGTCTTTATTTTAGAATTTGATTTACATTTTTTTTTTCTGAGTTCCATCAGCTTATTTCTGACTTTGCGTATTTCTGAGTTATGTTCTTCCAGAGCTTGTACTTTTATGTCACTTACTTTGAAATACTAGTTTATAGTTTTTTGGCTTTGACATGTATTTGCTTTTTGTAGGCCTATTGTGTTTTTCTCTCTCTTTCTGTCTTTCTTATAACTTTATACAATGTTTGAGTTTGGTTCTTTCCTCCTGGTAACTTTTACACAAACTTCTCTTTAACTTTTACAAAGAGATGTGGTTTAGGACAGCTTTTCACCGTGTGTCCATGATTCAGGATGATACGTTAAGGTCTTTAACTTGGTTAACTTAATGACGTCTGTGAAGACCCTTTCCCGAGTAAGGCCGCGTCCACACGTCCAGGTGTGCACCTCCGCTGGGTGACGTGGCCTCCTGTCTCCCTCTGCCTTTTCTCTGTAGCTACTGGTGCTGTGTAGAGTCTGTAACTGTAGTGTCCGTGGTTTGTGGCTGCCACTTTCACTTTGGGGTGAGCAGGAATACCTTGTTACCCTAGTTTTGTTGTAAATATCCTTGTGGATATTTGTGCCTATGTATCTTGGCTTGCTTTCTCTCTGCACTGACTCTTCTGGATGAAGGAAAGGCATTTAGGGTAAATTTCTGTATTTATTGTTAAATATGGAAGAGTAAACAGTTAATGTGAATATTTCTTGTGAAACATCTTTATTTTACAGATAGAGATGTTCCCAGTGGGGACCATGAAAATATGAAAACTAGACTGCATTTAAGAATGACTTACAACCTGGAGTTTGGCTCAGTGGCTTAAGCACCTGCCTGGCAGGCGTGAGGTTATGAGTTCCATCCCCAGTGCCACAAAAAAGAAAAACAAAAAAAAGAAGGGCTTGTAAAAGCTTGATAGAGTTGGGTTTTTCATCTCTGAAAGTGTTTTTTTCCTATGAACTTCTGTGTACTGATTATCAACTGGTAAATTCTTCTAGAGTTACCCAAGAATTTTAGAAAGGCAGATCCCTAAATCCCTTCTCTGCCAGCATTTTTTAGAATCAGGGTGGGGACGGACTAGATGGTGTCAGTGCAGGGCTTTGGGGATTTTGCTATAGTCTCATCAGCTTCTTTCTCAGAGCGATTATTTGAGGAAGGGAACAGCTTGAGTTTGGCCTACAACTAGTAATGATGACACCTTTGTCCTCAAGATAAAATTTATTCTATCTTAAAATAATTCAAGTTTGATACTTCTAGGGCCAAAGCTTCCTGTTACATTTTAAATAGTCCTCTTACCTTTGTTAACTCATTCAACAAATACTCACTGAGCATCTTTTAAGTGCTAGGCAATGGGAACACAGCAGTAAAGAAATACAGAGATGGCCTGGTCACTGCCTTCGCAGGTGTGTGTGTATGATACGAAGTGCGAACAGTGGAACTAGCAGTACGATGACTGCTTTCAGAAGGGAGAAGGGCTGTGGAACACGCAGCAGGCGGGCCTCACCCAGTATAGAGCCCAGGGACATCCATCGGGGAAGACCGTGCTCCAGGGAATCAGGAGGAAGAAAGGAATGTCCTGGCAGAAGAAATAGCCTAGATTTCTGAATATGCTGTGCAACTTCTGGGGAGAATTTTTAACATCTTGCTAGAGACAGAAAAGTACAAGGCCAAGGCAAGGGAAAAACAGGAGAACAACATTTACTGAATCTTTGAAAACCATTCAAGTTAGTTTTTGTAGCAAGAACAACTCTCACCTTTACTCTTGTTTCATCCGTTTTCATACTACCTGTGATTACAGTAACACAAATAAAAATGACAGAAAGAGGATGAGCATGAGCACAGCTAACTTGTGTTAAGGTGGGAGTGTCATTTGGTCAGTGCGGAAACAAATGGCCACAGTGTCTTCCCAGCCCTGAGAGCCAGCCAGCTGGGGGCCGGCCAGCCGGCACTGGGACAGAGGGAGTGCAGGGTCTGGCTTGGTAGGCAGAGGTCTCAGGTACCTCAGCATCTGCTACAGTTATACTTTGCCTCACCGAGGGAGATGAGGATATAGAAAAGAACACCAAGGTCAGAACCTCAGTGAGCAAAACCAGCGACAGAAAGGACAGGCTGGCAAACTAGCTAAAGATTTCAAGAAGTAGTTAGAAATGAGCTTTTCAGGAGCCTCCGTTTTCAGATTTTGAAGACTTCATCTTCATATTAGACTTTGAGCAACCTTATAACTTTATCCTTGTTCAGCCTAGCTTTTCTCAGATGTATTTGACCATTGAGGACCCTTTTCACCTAACTGATGTGAGTTCTGTATCCCACAGAACAGCGGTGGTGAGCCTGTGGCACGCGGGCCACCCAGGCTGTTGGTATCAGTGAAAGCTCTTAAAGGTTTGCGTTCATTGCTGTAGGCAGGTAAGAGCCCAGATGAGAAACCATGCTGCACAGGCAGAAAGGAGCAGCAGAAGGGATTTAGATGGAGCAGTCACATTGTTCCTTAGCTGTTGGCTTAAAGTATTCTTTTGTTAATCCTACAAAGGAAGATTTAGACAGGCGCAAGACAGGGTGTGTGGGAGCCGCCCCAGAGGCCCCTGTGATACTGTAGGAGAAAGTTCTGAATTCAGGCATTGCCAGAGGAGTAGAGAAAGACAGTTCAGTCTGCGTTTGCAAAGTGGTGGGACTCAGCTGGAGAGGCCAGGTAAGAAGGGAGTCAGCATGACTGGTTTCTGTTTTGGTGATGAAAGGGATGAGCTGTGCTATTGTGAGAGGAGGGGATGAAAGGGGCTGCTGAGGTGAGAGGGAAGAGTGAGTTGTGCTAGGTGTATGTGTTTAGCAAAAATTTAGTCATGCAGATTTGGAGTTTGGGAAAAAGGGGTCATGGGATAAAGGTGTGGAAATAATTCATAGTTAAAATCATGAGCTGGAGGATGGCCTCAGTTAGGGGTTGCATAAGAAAGGAGAACGTGAGTCAAGGATAGAATTCTAGTTTAGATAAGGAGAGTCAGTCTTAAGAATATTGATAAGGGGTCTGGGGATATAGCTCAGTGGCATAAGTACCTGCCTGGCAAGTGCAAGGTCATGAGTTTGATCCCCGGGACCGCCCCCCCCAAAAAAAAAAGACCAAAGCAAAAAGAATATTGATACGAATGATTGTTAGGTATATTTGAAGCACATCACAGATACTACTTTGTTTTGTATTAAAACTCTACCAGGACAGGTATTGCTATTCCTATTTTTACAAATGAACGATTGTCTCACAAAAGGGTAAGCCATTAGCACCTTGCCCTACGTCTGGGAAGAGCAGTTGAGGAACAGGGGTGTGACTTACTGAATCTCACTTTGCTACACTATTCTTTGCAAAGGAGAGAGGTAGGCAAAGAACAAAGGGAGTGCTAATATGGCATTCTGGGTAAGGGCTTGGAGGAGCTGCTAGCAGTGTGAAATGCTACTGCAAGGTTAAGGAGGGAGTGAGATCTTCTTCACATCCTCCGGGCCTCGTCAGAGGGAGGCTCATTGAGGATACTTGGCCTTGCGTTGGAGTTGTTTGTTGGGGAATGTAGCTGGCATGCTTTGCTTCTTCAACCACCTTCTCCAGTTACGTTTTCACTGAGTAGTAAGTACCTGCTAGCCTAGGGTACTCAGAAAGAAGAAACACAATCTTTCTAAAATTCAATACTGAGTAAGACTTTGGTAAGAAAGCCTTTCCTGGGTGATGCCATCCTGTGCAGGCGCCCGCAGCAGTGGGAAGATGTTGCAGGCAGCCCTGCCGCTTAGCTGGTGCCGCCTGGACAGGAAAGGGCGGGGAGGGACTCGCATCACTGCAGAGCTCCCCACAAAAGCTGAGTCAGAAGAGCGGCGGCTGCGCTGCCGGCAGGCATGGCCCAGCTCCGGCTCCTAGACTGCGTGATCAACCACAACTGGAGCATATTGTGCAATCTGTATTGTGCCTGGAGTGGTCAGGTTTGTTGGATAAATACATTTTTGCTTTCTAATTCAAAACAGCTAAAATGTATATAGAGCAAAGTGAAAATGCTGGATATAAAAATACTGCCTTTGTAACAATAAAAACGTGATCTTTCAGATTATTGCTATTTGTTGAACTTCTGTAATTTGACATGTAAATGTTGTAATCTGAATTACTTTCAAAGAATTAACGAACTGGCACAAACGAGACTGTAAAGCATTGAGTTATGGGGGAGGGGAAGTGAGAATGAAGTATTTAAAAATAGAACTAGCAAATAGTAAAGCCAGGCATTTGTAAAATAAGATAAATGTTATATATTTTTGGAGGCATTTAATGTTGTGCTTATAAGAATGCAGGCAAGCTTGTATAGTGAGTTGCTTTTCAGCTTATTTTTCATTTATAATGTACAACAGTTCTTGATTTCTCTCACAGTGGGACCAAATGGAAGTTCTTCTGTGAACTTTTTCTGTTACCAGCCAGATTTTTGAGAAAATAATCATTTCGCAGTGGAGAGTATTTGCTGGTTTTATCTTCTATGAGTTACCTGCTTTTGAGTGTTCTTCCTTGGGAAGCAAAGCTTATAAAGTCTCCTTTGAGCTTTGATCAGCATTGTTTTCAGGTGCAGACTGTTTTTGTCAGTCATATGTAGCATTGTGTCTGTTCAGTATAATGGATTTTATCTCAGAATACAAAGAACTTGATGATAGCTTTTGTTTAGTTACCAGTATAAATCATTTACCTTGGGGGTCCTGAACCATTTTGCAGATATTGTCTTTCTTATTAAAAACAAGTATTTTATATTGATTGACATTTAGAAGGTAAACTGAATTCAAAATCCTATTGGAAGCAGTGATGATGCGCGAATTGCACTGCCCACCACTCACAGCCCTTCGCCCCGCAGCTGCCCCCCCAGCTCCTCCACAGCCCTGATGTGGGCTCCTCAGTCTACGAGGCTTGGAATTATGCTTAAGGCAGATCTTTGGGGCTCTAGTACTTTTCTGTAGGTCCTATTCTTTCTGTTCTAGAATTATAAACAAATAGTCTCGTGGTTTGGGGGAACGCGGTAGACTAATGTATCAGAGAAATTAGAGGCAAAGAAGGTCATTTAGTCTCTCTTCCAGTGGAAGATTGATTTCTTGATGTACTTTCTAGTTCTTCTTAATGGCTTTACATTACCATAAAAATATGGATTTTGAATGGCCACTAAAAGAATAAAAGAAGATAGATAATTGCAATTATTTTAACATTTAAAATTCATGGTATCAGGAGCCTAACAAAGATGAAATGTAAAAAATATTTCATGTTTTGTAATGCTTTGCAGCTATTATTAAACTTGCTAATCTAGTCATTAGAAAACTTTCTAGTTTGAGGTCTGAACCTTCCCCATTCTGGTGAGTCCCGGAGAAGTATTGGAGTTCCAGTGGACTCAGAGGTGAGCCAACCCATTAAGCAGCCAGAAGCCAGTGCTTTGGCTGAGCCCTGGCCTGGGGCTCTGTCGCCGGTGCCGCCTTCCTTGTGGTTCAGATCTGACAATGGGCCATTTAGTAGCTGAGTCTGTCGGAAGAGTCTGCGGAATGTAACATGAAGTAGGAAAGGCATGTGACAGCATCTCCCATGACTTCTGTGCTGCTACTGACATGATTTGGTGAAGGTCACAGATCGCCACCTTGGGGGCCAGGAAGTTGAAGAGTAAAGGGAGGCGTAAAAAGTGAAGAAAATGGAAGAGCCAGGAATTGGAGAAATGGGAGCTTGTGGAGCCTGTAACTGGAGATTAAGTTTTAGGAGAGTGTTGCCATGTTTTGCTTACTGTTGTCAGATATTTTTTGTTTAATGAGAAGCTAAAAATTTGGATTTTTATCTGAACTTGTCTTAATTTTTAAATGTTGAATAGTTCAAGTTTTTCAAAATAGTAGGGTGTAAAGCAGAACATCTGGTGATCAGATGTGACCCTAGGCATCCAGTGTGTAACGTGGGATTTGTGGGAACACTGCAGGGCAGCAGTGAGTTCCTTGTGAGTCTCACCACCGAAGCCAAGCTGTGCTGAAGCACGTCGCCGGTAACCTTCACGGGGTGGGCGGGGCAGGGTTGGGAGAGGAAGCAGACCGAGTGAAGAGGTGGAGGAGGTGGACCGAAGGAGGCGAGTGACGGCTGCCAGATGGGTGTTACCCGCTCAGCATCTCCGCACTGTTGCAGGAATGCAGGAAAGTGTCGTAGTTGAGTATTAATTTTTAAAATTGTAAATAAGATACATAATCACTTAGAAATACATTTCATTCAAATACAACTTCTGTTACTATTTTGATGTGTGTACTATCAGGTTTTTCCTGGTGCCTTTTTTCCTAGGGTTTTTTTGTTTGTTTGTATTTTCACAATTTGGATTCACACTGTACCTTTTTCTGCTTTTGAGACATCAGTTTTAGTGGCTGTAAAACATAACTAGAAAAGCTTTATGGTTTAATTACGTATCTGTTGGACATTTCAATTGCTTCAAGATTTTTACTGTTGCTAATAAAGTATGGTAAATATCTTTGTGATGAAAATTGTTTCCTGTTTTAAAACTATTTTCACAGAATACAGTCTCAGAGGTCAAATTACTGGGTCAGAGTTACAATACTTTTAAAGCATTAGTTTAAAAATACACTTTTGCAATAATTAAGGGTATCTTCTTGTAATCCCAGCACTTGGGAAGCTGAGGCAGGAGGATTTCAGTAAGTTTGGGGACAACCTGGGCTACATAGTGAGTTCAAGGCCAGACTAAACTACAGAGTGAGACCCTTTCTCCAAAAGGGGGGGGGGAAGGAAAAGTAAAGAAAAAAGATATCTTAAGAGCGTATTCTTGGAGTTTGTGAAACAAGAGTGAATTTACAAGTTTTATAGTTTGTAATACTGTGAATTCCCATCATGCCGTCAGGAAGAGAGCACCCTGCGCCTGTCTTTTTCCCCACCTTGGCCCGTGGTTCGTCTGGTGGTGATGGAGTCAGACACAAGGACTTGGGCTTCCTGCTTTGGTGTGTGTGGCACAGCCTGCCTCTGGCTCTTGGTTTCCTTTCGGATCGGGTGGCAGTTGGTACTGTGTACCTGCTTCTGTGGAGCCCTGCTAAGGACTAGGAGGCTCGGGCACTGTCACCCTGCGGGTCTCGCCTCGGGCCTTCTCAGGTTGGCAGCTAGTGTGGCCCTTTCATTTATTTGTTTACTTGTCGTATTGGGGATTGAACCCAGGAGCTTCACATGGAACTGCGTTCCCAGCCCCTTTTGTATTTTGAAACAGGGTCTTCCCAAGTTGCTAAATTGCCGGAGCTGAGCTCCACCTGTGCTCCTGCTTCCTAAGGACAAGTTAGTTTACCCAGGCCCTCCCCCAAGGCCACCTGTATCACTTACTTGCAGCAGAGGCCTTGACCGTTCTTTATCAACACTGCCTGCTTGGTCTTCTCTGGCTCGCCAGCTTTCTTGTTTCAGTCTCTGGGCCTTTGCACTTCCCCTCTTAAAATGTTTTCCTGGGACCTAGCTTGGTGTGCCCCTTCCTTCTCTTCAGGTTTTACCCACATGTCTCCTTGTCAGAGAAGTGTTTGTTTCAAAATGTCGAGACAGGACCATCTGACAGAAGGCAGTAAAATGGTTGTGAATTTAATTGTTTAACAGATGCGGTTGTCCTGTGTAAGTCTATTTTAGGGAAGAAGAGCCACAGGAGATTGCCGTACTGAGGAGCCAAGCATAAAATTTCCCTGCGTTCTTTGCAGAATTTATGTATTTCTTTAATTGCTTCCTCCTAGAAGCTGCTTCCCTCTCTTCTGCCCCGGCCTCCTTTGCTGCTGTTGTTCCCAGACTGCTGGTAGCTTGCAGAGGTGCTGCTTTTCTCCAGTGGAGGTGGCAGTGGCCTCTCTGCACCGGGGGCGGGTGGTGATTCCTGCTGGGGAGCCTGCAGGCCCTGCCCTGAACCCCACAATTTGAACCAGCTCCTCCTCAGGAGACCCCAGCACTTTAACCCAGCCTTCAGTCAGGCAGGGAGCCTTATGGAGTCTTTTGAAAGGAGATACTATACTTAATTTTATGGGGTTTTTTTTGCAAATATTACTACCCATTGTATCTTCTTTTAAAAATTAAAGCAAGCATTGAAGTATCTTTTTGCTTACCATGTTACTTCAAATGCTCCTTCTCTGTTGTTTTCAGTTTACTGGAAAGAACCCAACTTAATCCAGAATACCTGAACATAAAGAAAAAGATCTCAATTTGCCAACTTTTATATTTCATTAATTTAGGGGGTGTTTAATTATTCAGTTTCTTTTTTGTTTGTTCATTTGTTTTGTTTTTGTCTTTTTGAGACCAGGTTTCACTATGCAGTTCAGGTTGGCCTTGAACTCAAAGCAGTCCTCCTGCCTCAGCCTCCCCAGTGCTGGGATTTACAGGCATGCACACCACGCCTGGCAGAAAATTTCCTTTTTTTAAGGCAGTCTTTTTTTTTTTTTTTTTTTTTAGGGAATAAAGCAGAACAATAAGATGAATCGAAACAGTGATAAGACAGTAGGAAATGTACGGTAGTTACTATATTGCTTATCACTGTCCTCTAAATAGGTGCTTGGCTTTAGGCTTGCAAAGTTAAATACTACAGTTTCTCCAAATCAGCTAGTTCCGGGGATGGGGGTGAGGCTGTTCTTTTCTCCTCAGCCTGTGCGCCCAGCTGGCTCAGGCAGGGGGGCTTAGCTTCCTTCCTAATTCTCCCTGTTCTTGCTCTGGCTGGCTGTGTAGTTCAGGCTGACAGAACTCACTCTGTAGCTCAGAATAACATTTAACTTTCAGGGATCCTCCTGGCTCAGCCTCCACAGTGCTGGGATCACAGGCCTGCACCACCGCTGGACGTACCAGGCTAGTTGTTATCATTTTAATCAGTTAGGGAGCCTGTGAAGGACTTCAGGCTAGGACCCTGAGGGTTTCGTCTTTTTAGGCATAGTATTGTAAAAGCCTTTTTCAGCTTGGCTCAGTCTCTAGGGCAGTCCTTTCCAACACGGTGTGCTTCTCAGTCTCCTCTCTGCTTCTCCTGCTCTGCCCTCTGCTCACTTCCATACTGACGGCCTCGTATTGGATGGAGATGGGGAGGCGGCATCAGCCAAGAGTGGCTGGCGCTGGAAAAACTTACTGGTGGGCCAGCTGAATACATATTAATAGAAACACTTAGTTTTCTCCAGGGAGGTTTTGCAGGTGAGAGGAGGGGTCATGAGGGTTAAAAAAAGAGGTCTCCTTCGGATTGGGAAGAACCCGTCTTGGTGTCCTCACCAGCAGCATCTGAACACCATGGACCTACAGCTTCAGAATTTTAGCTATCACAGCTATTGGCCTTAGCATAGGGGGAAAAGACACCCCTCTGTCCTGCGATTAGCCCCTTGTACCAAGCTTCTGAAATGATGAGAAATGCCACGAGGATCTGGAGTTCAGTATAGAGTGAGACCCTAAAAATAGTTCGTTAGTGACTACTTACTGTATGTCAAGCATTTTTGCATATTCAACCTGTGGCTCTCCTAAGTCCTGTGGAAGGAGAAGTTACTATCACATTTCATGTTACAGTAACATGAAGGGAAACTTCGGAAATAGGGTTGAGCCCCTTTCCCAGGGTCATGCTGCTGACAAGTCTTAGAATGGGATGCGGACCCAGGACAGCAAACTCCGGAGTCCTGCTCTTACTGCCCACACTGCCGTGCTCTGTGCTGAGGGCTGGTGCTCGAGCGGTCAGCTTCTGCAAGTAGTGGGAAAAATGAGCGGTGCCTAGTAACACTGACACACATGGAATATGTAATTATACACACACACACACACGTACACACATTATCATATTTCCTCCCAGTTGATATCCAGTTTAGGGAATAGTCAAGAAAAATGGACCATGAAAGGGAATATAACAGGAAAGGGGTAAAACAAAAAAAAGGTCTGGAATGACAGATTCATAGTACTAAAAAAGAGATAAAATGTTGAAAACTGGGCATGGTGGCACACACCTGTAATCTCAATACTCAGAAGGCTGAGGCAGGCGGATCTCGGTGAGTTTGAGGCCAGCCTGGGCTATGGATCAGCCTGAACTACATACCAAGACCTGTCCCAAAAAACAGCAACAAAAACAGAATGAAACAAAATAAAAGAGATAAAGCATTGAAGTAGGCTAAGAAAGGTGGGAAAACTAGTAATCAAGTAACTGGTAGTAGCTGTGAATTTATCTGTGTTTTGTAATGTTCATTTGTTAATGAGCTTACTTCTTCCTTGGTTTCGTTACCGAAACTTTGGGTATATATGCTACTGTGGTATATGTGCACACAAAAACATTGCGTGCTATTTAAACACTTTATTTATAAATATTGAGCCCACATGAGCAGGTCAGATTTTTTGTTTGTTTGGTTAGTTTTTTGGTGTCGGGTATTGAACTCAGGGCCTTGAGCTTGCCAGGCAGGCACTGCAACACTGAGCTGTATCCTCGGCACTCCAGTTTAAACAGTGGCATCATTAGTGTCAGTTTAACAATACATATAATTGCTTTTGATGTGTAAAGCAGTTATTTGAATTCTAGGCAATTTGCTTAAGAATCTGGCTCGTATTAATGATTCCTGTCAAGCCAGCTGCATCTGTCTCAGGGAAGACCCAGTAACTGGCTGCCCATCAGGGTTGTGCTTGGCCTGTGCATGTTCTCTGGGAGCTCTGGCTGAGGGATGAGATCAGGCCTAAATGCATGAGAATGATAAAAATGGAAATCTGAAGGAAAAGCCAGACTGCAAGGAGACAGTCCAGACCCCAGCCGGCGTGTGGATGAGTGGAATGGCAGGCGTCTGTTTTGGCTTCTTGTTGATAGTTGGACTTGATTATGAGGAGAAGCACTTTCGAACTTTACCTCCTACCCAGCTGTGGGGAAAGCAGTTCGTTTAGGAAGTCACGAGTCTGGTGGAGAGAGCTGTGGAGTCTGCATACTAGTAACTCTGCTACTACTTGTTTGTGTGATTCGGAGCGAGTCTTACATTTGTGTGTGTGTGTGTGCGTGTGTGTGTGTGTAAATTGATTAGGTGATTTTCGCAGTCTTTTTTTTCCTACAGTTTTTTTTTGAGACATGGTCTCGCTTTTTAATTCAGACTGGCCTCAAACTTGGGGCAATCCTGTCTACCTCCTGAGTGCTGAGATTTCAGGCATGTACTTCTACAGCAGGCTTTGATATTTGGGGTTTCTTATGTCCAAGTCTAACAAAAAATGATTCTTAAAAATGCAGAATAGCAGCATGGTGGTGCACGCCTTTAATCCCAGCACTCGGGAGGCTGAGGTAGGAGGAGTGTTGTGAGTTCAAGGCTGGCTTGGGCTACAATGCGAGCACAAGGCCGGCCTGAGCTATGTAGTGTGACCCTGCCTCAAAAAACTAGGGCCGGGAGTTTGGCTTAAGCGTCCGTCTGACAGGTGCGAAGTGTGAGTTTGATTCCCGGTGCCACCAAAAAAACAAAACAAAACGAAACAAACAAACAAAAAAAAAACCGCAGGATATATTGTATAGCTGAAGAATGAAATTTTACTGAATGTATTATACCAAGTGTAAGTCATGACTGATGTAGTTGCTTTTGTAGTGTGCCATTCGTAGGAACTTTCAGGGAATGAACAGAATAATTCTTCATTCAATGGAAACTTCACAGTAGAAACATTATTAAAGAATGCAGTGTTTGATTTTCTCAGGTGTGTAAATGTAAGCAAGTATAGGAGCTACAGACTTGTTTTATCACTTAAGATTCCTCCAGACCCTCAAATGTGGTACATATTATTTTCACACTATACCACCTCCTAATTGGAGAAGATGGGGCTCAACTCATCAGGCTTTATAAAACTATGTTGAAAATTAATTAAAAAGCATACTCCAGATTAATGATCAGTCTCAGGAAGATGCAGACTAAACAGGAACAGTGAGAACAGGGAGAAGAAGAACAAATGACACAGGAGAGGGAGAGTGTACTGGGCAGAAAAGGTGAGATGACAACGTGGAAGCCGGGTAGCTGTCACCTTCCTCTTCTTCTGGTGGAAAACATCCTTTTACTTGTCACGTTGTCCCCAGACCTCACCTTACCCCTTCACCTCTTCACCAAACCGTTCATCCATCTCTCAGTGGCTAAGCACTCCCGCTGCCCCCGCCCCTGGACAGTTTCTTTGGACTTCATCAGATCTTCTTCATCTGGGACACTTCCCCACCTTTCCCAGGTGTCGGTGAGGGCTAACAGTGGGTGGCCCTAGGAACAGCATGTTTCATTGTTCTCCCGTATAGTTTTCGGGTCAGGTCAGTGGATATCATTCAGATTTTGATATTTCTTCCTGAATTTCACTCTGACACTAAAGGTTAGATGCTGCTGCTTGGCTTTCTGTTCTGCAGTTCTGACATCCTCATCGATTCTTAAGGAGGCTGTGTCCGTAGCAGTGCCATCCATGGTGACTGAAGGGTCAGACAGCACAGCACATCGCAGAAAAACAGGTGCCACTTTGATAGTCTGCCATGGAAGTTCTGGCATTTTCATGTAATGTGGATATCAGTTTTTCCAAGCTTCTTAGAGCCATCGTAGTAGTGTATCTGGGCCTCTGCCAAACTCTTATCTTAGTGTTTAATCCTGTGTCAGGTAAGGGTGCCTCATTTTTAACTTTAACCCAGTTTTATGTTATACCCCTGTGTTAGTTATTTTTCTCTTATTGCTGATGCAAAATACCCAACACTCAAGATTAAAGGGGAAATGGGTTATTTGGCTCACAGTTTGTAGTCCATAATTGACTGGCTCCAAGGCAGGGTGACACAGAGGGGAAACAGTTCATGGTGGGTAGGAGATAGCAAAGCAGCAAGAAAAGCAAGACAAGCCTCTTTCTGTCTCTTGTATTTTATTGAGGCAAACCAACTAGTGGACTGATTTAGTAATCACCCACCCACAATCTCAGCATCACACACCCTAGATCCAGCCACCTCTGAAAAAGCCCCGCGTGTGACCACGTGAGGTTTTGCGGGGACATCTAGACACAAGCTGTAGCTTTCCACCACTGGTTCCACGAAGACTCATGTGCATCCTTTATGCATAAGGCATTCAGTCCATCTCTGAGAGTAGCCAAAGTCCTAACAGTTTCAGCACTGCTGAAAAGTTCTTTGAGATTTTAGGCAAACTCTTAGCTATAAGCCCTTATACAAATGAAAAGAAAGTTAAACACTTCAACGTTCAGTAGCACAAGATAGACATTTCCATTCCAGAAGATACAAACAGGGATAATGAGGAATGGGAACAAAGCAAGACCGAAATCCAGCAGGGCAAAATTAAATCCCCCAGCTCCACTTCCAGCATCCCTGGCCGTCTCCAAAAGGCTTGGGTGGCTCCACCCTCATGGCTGTTCTGCTGGTTGTAGCTCGCATGGCTTCTTTCTTTGGCTGACTTTGCTCACTCCTTGCAGCCTTCATTGGACAATCCACTTTCCTGGTTTCTTCAAGTTTCTGAAGTCTCCACTGCACCTTTGACTTCATGCTCACAGCTTCACACACTGCCGTCTCAGGGGGATACTTCCTGACCTTCCAGGCCTTCTGAAATCTGGGTGGAGGCCTTCCTGACCCCACAACTCTTGCATTCTGCCTGCCTGTAAAATGAGCCCCACATAGATGATGCCAAGGTTTGCTGACAGCTGGAGCCGTAGTCAGGCCTCCTTCTCTCTTGGCTGTAGGGGTCCAGTGCCTATGAACCAAATCCCAAGGAACAGCTTCCCTAGGTCATCACCATTCTGGAACGTGGTGCTCTGGGGCCTCTCATCTCAAAGCAAACCCTTTTACTTTTGTAATTTTGAGGCTGCAAAGCCTGGAGTCCTGCTGCTTCTCCTGATGCCCTCAGTTCATCTGTCCTATTCTCCTTTCCTTCTCAGCAGTCAAGATCTCTGCTCTATCTTTGCAGTCCATAACTTTACTGGAACTTCCTTTCTGGCCAAACTCAAAACATTTTAAATCATTCTGCTGGGCTCTTTGCTCTTGATTCTCAATATAAATGTGGCTAAAATGCCCCCAACCATAGTCATGCCACAGCCTCAACATTTGACTGTCTTGAAATTTCTTCTACAAGATTAATTAGTCCACTGCCCTTAATCACAGTCTCAGGCAAAGTCTCTGGACAGGAGCAAAATGCAAACAGACTTCTGCCAAGCCGTAACACATCATCTGGAGTCCAGCAGCCAGTGCCGTCCTTCTTCCCTCCAGAAACCTCCCGAGCCTGGTCTTTTCCAGCAGGATTTCTTTCAGCCTTCTGATCTCCTGAGCTGACCAGCATCTCCCATCAAGTACAATTTAAGGTGTTCCAGGACTGCTTTTTCAGACAGCATCTCTGAACCTTTCCAAACTTTTCCCACAAGCCATTCCCAAAGGCTGTTGAACCACATGGTCAGGTACAGTCACAGCAATAACCCCACTCCACTGGTACCAAATTCTTAGTTGCTTTTCTTGTTGTTGAGACAAAAATACCTGACACCCAAAGTTAAAGGCTCACAGTTTGTGGAGGTTTTGGTCCGTAATCAGCTGGCTCCAAGGCAGGGTGACTCAGCCGACAGGGATTGCAGAGGAGAAATGGATCATGGAAGGGAGACCATGGCACAGCAACAAGGGGACAAGACAAATCTCTTTCTATCCCTCACCTTGTGTGCAGGATTAGTGCAGCGCCAAGCCAGTCGCACACCCTTAGCTCCCCATCGCGCACTCCAGATTCCGCTATCTTGGGAAACCCCACATAAGACCACATGAGGCGCTAGGGGAACCTCTAAACTCAAAGCGTGCCAATCCCCTTGCTCTGCCATCCTCAGAACAATCCTCAGGCATGCTCCTCAATACCAGTGTGTGTTGGCCAGGCTTTGCTGTTCATCTGTAATACAATCCTCCTCTCCCCGTTTTTGATCTTAAGTTTTAGGTAGGACCAGCTCAACTTGAGTGTAGCTCTGATTTTGCCCCACTGGTGAGGCGGTACTCTGCTGAGTACTTAGGGTTGACGGCCCATGAATTTAATGAGCTTCTCTCGTGCTCACTGGTAAGAACAGACACAGTTCCTAGCCCTGTATGCGTTTCAGGGATTGGTTCCTCTCCTTTCAGGTTCATCCTTTCCTCAGCCTGTTTGAATGTAGGCTCCTTAGTAGTCCTGAACTAAAACCTGGGGTGAGGAAGACCCCTGCAGGTTCCTGGAGCACGCTGTCTCGATCTCGGTCTCTTTACCTGCCTGGGCTCCTTTCCCTGCGCCAAGCCCTTCAGCTTTCTAGCAGGAAGCTGGGGTGGTCCTGGGGCTCATTTCCTTTCTCTTGGGTATCATGTCCTTTGTGACCTGATACCCTCAGTCTGGAAGCCTTTGCTTCACAGGTACTGTGCTGTCTGGATGTTGAGTTGTTTTACATGGTGGAGTGTGTTATCTGTTACTAAGTAGTGCATTACTCTCAAGCTTAGCCGCTGAAAGAACAACGTTGTTATCGGCAGATCAGAAATCTGGGTGTGTCCCTACGGCTCCCTCTGGCCGGGTTGTGATCTCGGGTCAGCCTGACTGCAGTCTCAGCACTGGCTCTGGGAGGGAGCTGCTTTCAGGCTCTGCAGTCTGTAGAACTCACTTGGCAGCGGCTGGTGAGCCTTAAGCTGCAGGTGAAGACCACCCTCTCAGTTTCTTGCCCCATGGGTCTCTCCAGAGGGCAGCTCGCAATATGGCAACTTTTTCCATAAAAAGCAAACGAAAAGAACCAGAAAGTGTGAGTAGGATAAGGTTGCAGTATTTTGGAGCCTAACCTTGGAAGGGGTGTATCGTTGCATTTATGAACTCATTTCATTAAAAGCAAATCGGTAGGTCCAGCCCACACTTGAGAAGGGGATTTCATGCAGGCACAAATAAGCAGGGATCTGTGTTCTGTTTTTTTGTTTTTCTGTCCTTTGATTGATTGTAATTCTTGTCAAGATTGGGAAATGTATCAGGACTGTCTCTAGACACCCCTGGTCCATTGATTTGCTAGGACACTTACAGACTCAGCATTACAGTATGTAGCAATTCCCAGCCATGATTCATTGCAGTGAAGGAACACAAAGCCAATCAGCGAAGTGAGAGGACAAAGGGGATGGGACAGAGTCCAGAGGGAACCACACACAGGCTTCCAGGAGTCCTGCCCCGGGCCCGTCACACAGGACGTGCTGAAATTCCTCTGGCTGCACACGGCTCCTGTGTGTGTGAAGCGTTGTATACGAGGGAAGCTCATTCAAGACAAGATTTTTATTCAGGGCTGGTTACAGAGACGCCTTTTACCTAGCACATACCGAAATTCTAGACACCCAGAAGGAAACCAGGGGTTCAGCATTAACCACATTGTTCACACAAACAATTTAGGCAAATTGAGCCATTTTTATCAGTTAGCGAATAGTGAGAACATTCTTAAGATGCTAGCTGCATGATACCAGTGGAGGGTCAGCTTGCAAGTCAGGCTTGCTACGCTTCGGCACAGGACGGAGTGGGAATTTATATCGAACTTATCATAAATAGTGATCAGTAAAAATATTTTATTAAAATGTTCACTCCAGACTTAGGGATATGAGACTGGGGGAACATTGTCTAGGGCCTAGAAAGTGAAGGACCTTAATTCTGGGAGTAATCTTTGTGTCTGGATACTAGCTTTGATGTTACAGCACATGTTTATAGTGAACTTAGGAAAAAAGCGTTTCAGTGTATGCAGTATTTGCTTCCGCAGATATTTTTTTCACTACTTGGATTGGGCCTAGCTACTGTGCTAGGTATAAGCTATTGAACAGTGAGTAGGGCAAATATTAAAAGCATGAACAAAGAAATACACGTATATGCATTATGTATGTATAAGTATAGATATAAAATTTCCTTTGCAGGATACAGTACCTGCTTTTTGCAGTTGCTCTGGTGTGAACAAAGCATCAGTCTTGCTCTTTGGGACCTCTCACTTCACTGGGGCTAAGTTGGGGCCTAGACAATAAATTACCAAGTAATAAATCCTGTTTCAGATTGGCTAAGTGCTGTAAGGAACATAAAACAGGATGGAGTGATAGGCCAACTAGGGAAGGCGGGGAGAAGTCCCTCCTCTGACGTGAGGATGAGCAGAACCTTTAGCCAGTGTGGGATGTGAACTCCAGACATGTGCATTCCAGGAGAGAGGAGTACGCGTGTGAAGCTCCTGAGACGGGCAGCTTCGTGTGAGGAGATCAAGGTCGCGGGGCGTTGTGGGGCAAGGCTGTGAGGAGGGGAGAGGAGCGAGGCAGTGAGGGCAGAGCAGTCCAGGGCCAGGCCACGGAGGTCTGCAGAAAAGGGGTTTTGATTTCCTTCCCAGAGTGGTGGGAAGCCTGTTGGAATTTTAGCGTAACAGTGACAATTACATTCATGTTTCTTAATGTTTTAAATGAAAATACAGCACTGTATAATATATGCATAAATTTGCTGGGAGTTTAGCTCAACGGCACAACTGCCTGCTTGGCAGGTACAAGGCCATGAGTTTGATCCCCAGTACCAAAAAAATAAGAAAATAAAATAAACATAATATATGCATAAATTATAAATATATGGCTTGGAGAACTTTACAAAGTGATCACACCTGGGTGTCTGTGGTCCAGATAAAGATTCAGAATACTAACAGTCCCTCAAAACCTTTGTTGTCATTATCTTGTTCTGGTCATTGTCTTATTTTCCAAGGGTCATAATTGCTACCTAAATTTATCACCTAATTTTTTTTTTGTTTGTGAGACAGGGTCTGACTATACAGTTTACCCTGGCCTTGAACTCACTAGGCTGCCCAGGTTACCCTCAGACTCAGTGATCCTCCTGCCTCAGCCTTGCCAGTGCTAGGATTATAGGCGTGCACCATCACGCGTAGCCTCTTTAGTCTAAACATTATCACACTGTATGTACCTTCTTGTGTAACTCTTTTCATTTTTCATCCAACATTATCTTTGAAATTCATCTTGTTGCTTTCGCTGTAATTAAAAAAGTATTTATGGTAGTTCATTGTAAGACTATACCACATTTTGGCCAGCCACCAAGCCTGTAATTCCCAAGCACTGTGGGAAGCTGAAGCAGCAAGATCTCAAGTTTGAGTCCAAATCTGTGGCATCCATTGCAGCCATAATACCTACTCTGTTAACAAAGCAAAGCAATGTAAGTACTCCTTGTATGTTTACATTTAATTTGTAGATCAAACAGCTTGCCTTTGTAAATAATTTTAGCAATTTTAATTGCTAAATCTTTGCCTTTCTACTATTGCTGGGTCATTTCTGTGTCAGCCAATTAAAACATTTTTCCATGTAAAAATGTTGCATACGACAATGATACATTTTATGGTGTATTTCTAGAACTACATTGTGTTGGAAGGTACTTGTACTTATAAAACATAAATTATGGAATTATTAAAAAA
Organism: Dasyprocta punctata; assembly: GCA_004363535.1. Taxonomy (NCBI): domain Eukaryota; kingdom Metazoa; phylum Chordata; class Mammalia; order Rodentia; family Dasyproctidae; genus Dasyprocta; species Dasyprocta punctata. The sequence continues at coordinate 32,752 of RJWM01006373.1, forward strand.
GACTTTCCAAAAGACTTACATTAAGATTCCTTTAAATATTAAACCCTACCACCTAAAATTGTGTAAAATATTTGTTTGATATTTAATTATAATTTTTTGTGAACAAATTATAAAATGAATACTCCCTGCATTTGGAATTTTTTACTTAGCTTGCTTTTGAAATAAATAAGACACAGTTGAACTTGACTTCAAAATGAAGGTGCATTTGCAAGGGCCTGCAGGAACCGTGAGTTAACCACATTAAAAACCGGCTGGCAGCCCGGTCGCTCGGCCTCCAAAGGCTCTTTCTCTGGGGGACCGTGCATGCTGCAGTCAGCTTCATGTGCTTCGCCTCTGCTGGGCTTGAAGCTGGGTCCGCTCTGTTTCCACACAAATTCCATCCCGGGGCTTGGGTAGTCACCTTGTGAGACAGTTTGCTCAGCCAGCTTTGGGGGTGGCTTACCTCCTTTCTCACAGGAGCGGTTACTGCTGGTGATAACTCTGGCTTTCTGTGTGTTTTAGCTCACTTTCCAGGCCTCAGGGATTTTGCTTTGATTTCTGCTACCACATTTTAAGACATTTTTGTCAGCCCTCTTTCGTAGTTGTGCGTGGAAACCCTGTTCTGAATTCCAGTGGTATGATGAGCTAATGTGATTTGAAACTAGAGATATTTTTGCTATATCATTCGTATTAAAGGACCTTAAGAATAGAATATTGAAGCCGGGCATGGTGGCACACGCCTTTAATCCCAGCACTCGGGAGGCTGAGGTAGGCGGAGCGTTGTGAGTTCGAGGCCAGCTTGGGCTACAACGTGAGTGCAAGGCCAACCTGAGCTACATAGTGCGACACTGCCTCAAAAAACCAGGGCCAGGAGTTTGGCTCAGCAGCTTGAGTGCCTGCCTGGCAGGTGCGAGGCTGTGAGTTGGATCCCTTGTGCTGCAAAAAAAAAAAAAAAAAAAAAAAAGAATAGAATATTGCAGGCAAAGATATTTAGCCTCACTGATAATTAAGAAAATAAATTAAAACAATAATTGCTTTTAACTTTAGCATATTTGCATAGATTTAAAAATATCCAATATTAACTGGAATATGGTTATAACAGTTTTATGTTGCTAGTGAATTTTTATTTCATTCTGCTTTATGGATTCCACTTTGATATTTTGTATTTAATATTAGAAATAAACTCGTAATTTTTCACTGAGAGTAGTCCAGGAAGTAGTTGTGTTAAAAATAATAGAAGCAGTAGCATGAAAGTGTGATGAACAGCATATCGCCATGACTACAAAGTTAAGACTGAATATATAAAACAGTTTGTTCATGTGATGCAATGCCATAGAGTATTTAAAAATAATGTTGTAGGCATATATTTTTAATATGAATAGTCATAAAATATTAAAGAAAAATAGGTTAGAAACAAATTTGTGTGCATTTGTATATTTTTACAAATGAAAAATTCTGGAATAATGTATAGATATAAACAGATATTGATTTTGCTTAGTTTTAGTTTCTTGTTTATCCCATAAATATAAGTTACACAAGAAAAAAATTGGTATGTTACCCATTAGCTATTACAGATTGCTAAGACAATGTTAATGGTGTGGTATAGTGGAAAAGTTCCAGATCGAGAGAGTGCAAACTTTGGTTATAGTCCAGGCTGTGTCACTAATTGGCTGTGAGACCATCAGCAAATCTCTCTGGGCCTCAGTGTCTGTATTTGAAAAATAAATTGGTTGAACTAGATCTATGCTTTTAAAACTCTTTAGCAGACTGTTAAGAGTTTCCAAGGAATTAGCAGGATGGGACAGGTTTCTCTGTAAAGTTGGTATTTTGTATGTTGTTTCATTTTAGCCATCTCTCATGGATTTGGGTTGAGATAAAGAAAAGAAGCATCTTTAAGGTTCAGCAATTCTAGGTATGTCCGCTCTTCTTCTATTTGAACTTCCTTCTTGGTGGAGCTTACCTTAGGTATCAGGGTGCCCTCGCTCTCCAGAAAATATCAAAGCATGACAATCTACATCCATTGAGAACTGACCAGTAAATGATTAGGGAAGTACCTTTACCCTAGCAGGCTTACAGAGGCCTGTATTATACAGAAGTGAGCACCATTTCAGCATCTTGTATGATTTTTTTTCATTTAGTCTTGACCCCATTGAAGTAACAGTGTTTCCCCGTTCTGCCCCTCTTCAGTTTGCACTGCAGCGAATAGTTGGGTCACCAGTACTTGTGCGGCTTGAGGCAGTTACTTAACCTCTTCGGTCTCAGTGTTATGTTTTCTAAGGAGATGAATGACTCAGTTGGATTGTGTCATCTCCAGGTTTACTTTAGCTAGAAATTGCTCTGAAATTATGCAGTTACTAAAGTGATAGCTGATGAAATTTGAGTTCATTATTAACTTTGGTTACTGGTACAATATCATTTATACTGTATTTGGAATTAATTTATATTGGGAAACCTACATACATTTAATAAGATTAATCTTTGTTATTCTTCTATATCATCATGGTGCTTCAGATCTAAATGGTGAAGCCACCTGATTTGGTTCTGACCATTTGCATCTGTATTTTGATATTCTGTCTCTTCGGAGGAGACCACATTATTGCATTGGTGCCTCGGATGAACTGAAATTTAAGGTCAACTTTCAGTTTGATGATTCTTATCTACTCAAGAAGTAAGGAGATAATTGAAAATACGATCTATTCTCTGGCTTATAGTAAAGAAGATTTTACTCACATCACAAATACCCTTTGAAAATACCTGTATTATATTTAATGGTGTGAGATATGATCAAAATATACATTGAATGTTTAAACTTTTAAAAAAATTTTACAGTAAAAAGTATGTGGCCATTAATTCCCTCAAAACACTGCCCTTTCGTTGTGAACTTAGTTATCCCAACCCGCTTGCCATTTTCTGAAGCAGTGTGGAAGATGTTTGTGACTTTATGGGGTGTGATCAGAAACACAGTGAACATTCTTCCCAGATGCCACCCATAAAAAAGGCAGACTCATGAAAACGCGACAGTGTTTCCTCAGCCGCCTTACTCACCAGCTCTTCCTTAAAGTCAAAATGACTAGGAAAAGGTAATGTTTTGAATGGATTCAGGACATTGAAGCAGACTTGACAGCATAACTAAAGACCTCAAAAAAGGACTTCCAGAACAGATTCATCAAGTGGCAAAAATGATAGGATAAGTGTATGAGAAGTGAGGGGGAGGTATTTTGAGAGGGCTAATGGCAATATGTCTTCTTATAATGAAATTTTTGAGAAATTAAACATCCACTGTATTTTTTAGTAACACCTCATGTATCATCTTTAACAAAATGTGTCAAAAGTAGACATCTATATTTATTAATTTCTAAGTCTCTTTGATGTGAAATAATGCTCTGTGCAATTTACTAGCTCAAATGAGAAAAATGGGAAAATATGTAAATAGGAATAATTCCTCAGTAAAGTTTTAAAGTAATATTTTCTATTATCTTTGTTTTACTTAAACCTTATTTGTTTATTACTATAAATTGGGTTCAGTTTTTAAGGCCATACTTTTTTTTTTTCTTTTCATTCCTGGGATCGAACTCACAACCTCGCGCCTGCCAGGCAGGTGCTTAGGCCACTGAGCTAAATCCCCGGCTCTATTTTTTGAGGCAGGGTCTCACTGTGCAGTTCAGGTTGGGCTTGAACTCACTTTGTAGCCCAAGCTGGTCTCGAACTCACAACAATCCTCCTGCCTCAGCTTCCCGGAGTGCTGGGATTAAAGACATGTGCCACCACACCTGGCTAAGGCCATACTTTTCGTTAAAATTTTGTGTTGGGCACTTGAGTAACACATTGATCTGCTTTGTGATTAAGATAGATGTATAACAAATAATTACAATATGGTAGAAAAGACCTGCAACGGTAGTATTCTCTACAATAAAGGGCCTAGGAAAGTGTTTCTAATTACTGGAATACATTGATTAGGAAGTTCTGCAGTAAGGTACCTTGCTGTTGAAGAACAAAAAGTTTATTCAGTTAGCACAGAAAGAAATTTGAAAATTGATTCAATTTGTTAGCAGCGGTGTTTCGTACAGCATTACAGCCTGAGTGCAGAGTTAGCAGTGCTTGTGTGCACGCTCTTTAAAATCCCAGGATTGTTAACAGAAGTAAAATGCTTCCCATTTCCAAAGACTGCTGGGTGTGTGTAGTTAAAATAATTTTGATCATATCATGAAGCTTTATATCTTTTTCCTTAACACATTATATTTTGGGCATTTCCACGTGTCAACTGAAAATTTTTATACTTGTTAACTTTAGTGCTGTATAGTAATAAAACGTTTCTCTTTGTAGCTGTTGGACATATAAATAGTTTCCCAATTGAGTTTAATTATACCTTGGGATGAATATCATATAATATGAAATCTTCCCTTGTTATTATTTCATTAATTCCTTTCCTAAAAGATATGAAAATAAGTCTGCATAGATACTGCCAAATAGATTTATAGAAAAATGGCACTCCCAGTTGAAGCATATGAGAATTCTCATTTGATTTCATTGTCTGTAACACTATAGAACCATGTTTTTTTCCTATTAATTTTAGTGTGCTATTTTCTTCAGTGTCCTCTACTGATAAAGAACATTGTTCATGGGAGGGTTAATTTCTGCAGAAATCCTTAGCAAAAAAATATTTTAAAAATTCAGTCCTTTCCTTTATAATTTGAAAATCTCACACACAGAATGATGTTTTAGGAACTGGTTAACTTCATACTGAAGAAGGTCGTTCTATCAGAAAAGTATCATGATACTTAGAAAAGGAGAGGTTTTTTAATACTAAATGACCATTCTATCATTACATCTTTATAATTGATAGATACTTTCTGGCAAATTAGCTGCAGATAAAGAATGTTAACCAAAACTATGTTCCCTTATTTTTCAGATATGCTTCAAAGTTACGCAAATTGCTTGGGTCAGTACAAATTGTATTAAACTGCAAATATCTACGGTGATCTGCTTCTGTGTTGTTTTTGACATATACTGTGTTTACTGTCATGATACTTTGAAAAATACGTGTTTAGCAAATTTATTTTCTTTTATGACTAGTTCTGTTCCTGCTTCAAAAGTTGCATGTTTACTAAAGGTGGAAAAGGAAAATACAACTGAACAGAAATTTTAATGCTTGTTGAAGTACTGTTGCTGAGGAAGAAGGACTTGGATGACTAAAATGACATTATTATATTTTTCTATTTTAAACATGTATTGTATTTAATCATTCTAGTCTGTGTTCTACCACTGAAGTAAGAGCCCAGCACTGGCCTTTACAAAACAACCAAAAAGAGCCGGGGATATAGCTCAGCGGCACAACTGCCTTCCTGGCAAGTGCAAGGTCACAAGTTCGATTCCCGCCTGGTCCAAAAAAAGAATACATACAAAGCAATTACAAGTAATATTGGCAACCCAAGTATAGTCAGTTACTCGTTGTAAAGCTGTTCCTGGTGTACTTCAGCGACCAAAGTGATAAACTTCAGGAAAATTTTGTTTTTGACAAGTATTCAGCTGGCATTTTTGTTTGTAACAAATTACTTAAGTCTTCATTGAAAAAGACAGCCCGTGAAGTATATTTTTCTCTGAGATGCACTGTTTCAAATGTAGAAGTTTATTTCCTAAAGTCATACTAGTAGTTTAAATGACAGTTGTGAGTTTGAATTTTTAGTATCATGTATCATCGTTAATATTTGAGTTCTTATTGGAGTGATCTATCTTGAAGTAGATATTGTTGTCCTTTATTACATTGAATTTAGGCTTTCTGTTCTTTGAGAAATAATCCTTTGAATGCACTTAGTGTGTACAAAACATCTTATAAAATATTTTCATTTTTTTCTTTAAAGCCCAAGCCATAAGGTATTATTTAAAAATAAGAGCAGACAATTCTAATTTCTCTGAGAGTAGTTCTAAGGGAGTATGATTGAAACTTTAAGGGTACAATAGTGAGCAAAGCCGATGCCTATCTAAAAAGCAGGTGATTTCTCCTCACCTGTGTCTCTCTTGGTGGGAAGTAACGGGTAGACTTTCTAGTGGCTGCTCACGCCCATAGTCCAGATCTCACATTTTAAACTTACTGTATATTAACAAGCCATCTTGTTAAGTGTGGCATTATACTGTAAAGACATATTCTGTTACTAGCTAAGTATCTTTAAATCACGTGAATACTCTGTAAACAAATGTAAACTCCTTGAAGAACTCGTGTAAATACCTTGAAATTATGGTGTAAAGTATGTCTTCACCATCAAAAGTTGTTCTTAGCAACATTTTAAAATTGTGTAACAGCAAAATATCTGGGGAAAATATTTCCTTTTGTAGGGAAGTAGCTAAATAATATGTGGTATATTCACAATAGAATTGTATACACCAGTGAAAATAAATGAACCAAAGTAGAAACTTGCTAACTGTCCATCAAACCCTTTTTCTTTTCTTTCTTTAGGTACCTAGATCTCATATGTCCCAGCATGTCTATAGCAATGTGTATTTTTTAGTAGCAGAATTAGAAAATAACATCAGAGGCTATTGAAGAAGAAAAAGTGAATGCAGAAAATATTCTAGTTAGATTCAGTCCTACTTGCTTCTGGAATAAGGCTAATAATAATAAAGAGGAGTTCTTTTAGATTTTAAGAGAAGTTATATAAATGCTATGTGACTAGTAAGAATTCTTATTCCAAGTATAATTTTGAAATTAATTTCTCTGTATTTGGAAACTGACGCATACTCTTTCCTGTTACCATGAAAATATTGTTACAAAGAGGACTAAGGGAGAGAACTAGATACTATAAGCTAAGCATATCATCACTACTTATAAACAACTTAGAGCATGTGACTGGAAAGTGATTCTGAGTGGGTCATAAAAGTGAAGAAAAGTGCATTGTGATGTATTCACCAGCTTGTCGTTTTATGAGACTGATAACACTTACCAGATTACATGGATCATAAATGAAAAATAGTTTTCAAACTTGTAGTAATAGTCAAAACTAAACCATTCATGAAATACTTCTGAATGTTTCGCAAGATTCTTTTCAACTTTTTAATTTACTTTAGATTTGAAAATAGCTATTTTCTGTGAATGTGACATTTTAAAGATGAGGACTTAATGTCTTTGAAATGTGATCTGGGAAGAGAGAGAAGGGAGAGAGAATAGAGAAGAAGAAAGAATGAGGAAGAGGAAAAGAGGAGGAGGGGAGCAAGAGAAGAAGAAGGCGGGAGAGTGGAAGAGAGAAATGTACTGTTTAGGTAAAAGTGAAAACTAGAAACCTGAATAAGAAAGAAAATCACATAGTAAAACACCAGCAATTCAAAATAATATAGAAATGGAACCATACAGGAACAGCACTAGAAAAGACCCTATCCCCATTCAATTTATGTAAGTCAACTATATAAAAGGTATTATCAATAAATGCCCAAGTAATTAATAAACTTCCAAATCGAGTTATATTTTAAAAAATTAAGTTTAATTTGAAATATTATAGACAAAAGTCACCTAGATCTTTCATCTCAAGTTGTGAGAGTGTCACAGTTTCTTTAGTTATATTAAATATGCACTGAAAACCAGAATTACTTTTTTGGAAAAATATTTCTACATGTTTAGTATTCGTGCAATTCCAATTGGTTTTATTTTATTTTATCCTGTTTATTTTGATACTGGGAATCAAATACAGGATCTCGCACTGACGAGGAATTCCAATTGTTTTCAACCTGGATTGGCCAACATAAGGGAAAATCAGAGAGAGCACAAACTGCATGTTAAGAGTTGCCAGGCATTCTTACTTATCCTGTACAAAATTGTATTCAGTAATACTTTAACTAAATTGGAATTTAAACAAATAGCGCTTAATTCTAAACATCAGATTCCTGCACATATTGGACTGTTTTACAGAAAAATATCCCATCAGTCTGAATATATGAGGAATAATTTGCTGTAAGATTAATTCTCTCTGAGATTAGGACCGTGGAGTATTTTAAAGATAAGCAGTATCTAATTAAAACCCAATATTTCTTCCTGTGTCACTTATATCATGTAATGAAACAAGTGAGCAGACTCCATTGCTTGGTAGCTAATTTTGACTACTCATCCACTGTACACTCATTTCTTTATAAAACTTATGATATTTGTAAAAACTTAGTGAAAGTTTGAACTGGGGTGAAACTCAGCAATAAAGTGATCACCTGGCTTGCACTAGGCCTTGGGATCCTGAGTACAACAAAAATCTAATGAGAGTTGTATGAATATTCAAGATTCTGTTTAGACAAACCTTATTTTTTACACTGATTTCCTGAGTGTCTGAAAAGTAATATAATAGGTTTTTGCAATAAGTTTTCATGTGTTAGTAACCTCTGTGATTTTTTTTTTTTTGAAGTACTATTTGCTTTATGCAAGGGCTCAAAAAAGTTTGAAGTTCTGATGTGCTTTGAACTTTGGGCGTTTTCATTAGGATTACTCAACCTGTGTTGCCATCCTCGTGTTAACTCCCGGGAATCAAGGCCCGTGTGCGTTAGAAAACCCGCCTGCTGAGCCTGCAGCTGGGAATGAAGCGTCCAGGCTCAGGCGCTGAGTTCTGAAGTCTGCTGAGCTTGCCCTCCACGCGTGCCACTTCCCAGCGTTCTAGAATAAATGTGAAGCTGGATGATAGAACACAGTAGGTCCAAAATTCAACCACACAAAAGAGCAAAAACGTGGGTGCACACATTGAAATTCAGTCTTATGTTTTTGCAGCAACTGACATCCTAAAAAGTTAAACTGCATTGCTATGAAAGAAAAATCTGCCCCGAAAATACAGGTCTTACTCTTAAGTGCCTTGTATTGATAATACAATTGGTGGTAATAGTATTGAAACATAACGACATGTTTTCACAGGCATAGGACTCATAATCTTAGATATATCATGAAATTATATCTTTTATGGTAAATACAGTATAAAATACTTTCTCATGCTTTTATCACAAGTAATTTCTGGAATATTGTAGGAAGCTGGCCTCATTCTTCTTTAAGGACAAATAATTAGAGATGATAGCTTAAGTCATGGTATTTATTGTGCATACACACCTTCTTTTATAACTCTATTATGTGTACTTGTGTGGCAGCCATATCTTTTTCACTCCTGGCAAAATTCAGGCTTTGCACTGCGCCCCCCTCCCCAGTATGTATGTTTTTTCCATAAAAACCATCTTTACTCAGGTATAATTTACTAGCAGAAAATTCACTCATTGTAAGTGTACACTTCAGAGGTTTATGGCAAACTTATAGTTTTGAAACTTTTATCACAGTCTCTTAGAACAGTTCCATTACCCTAAAAAGTTAAGTCTGTCAGTTTGTGTGCCCTTATGTATAGTTATTACTCTTATTGTTTAACGATGGGTGTTTTCCCCCTTCCACTTTCCCTGTCACCCTTCTTTTAGTTGGCTTTGTCTAGTTGTTGTATCTGATTTTCATGGAGTTAGGTTTTCTCTTTTTCTTTTGGTTTCTTTTGACCTTGGGTTGTTCTTCAGTCAGATGACCTCGTTGCAAAGTCTTTGGGGGTCAGATCCCAGTGCTCGGTCCACAAGCATTTACCGGCTGTCACTGCAGCCCCCTCAGCTCCCCGCTCGGCTGCTGCTGTTGCGTAACTTGGCGTCAAGTTGGGAAGGTGATGTGCAAAGAAGGGAACTTAATGTGATCTTAGGGGAAATCAGTGACTGTGAGTCCTTCACCGTGTGTGCTACAGTTCGCCCTTGTTGTAAAACAGATCGAAGGCACTGTGGGTTTGTAGGCGTGAAGAAGGCACATGTGTTGTTTCTTTTCGTCTTCTCTTCGTGTGTAGACTCCTGAGATGGGCCCTTCCCTGTTTTCCTGCAGGGGAAGATAGATGTGCAAGGGGTTTCGGTGTGACAGTCTAGGTGGATGGAGTAATGGAAACAACTGAGCTATGGTGTATTCAAAAATTCCAACTTCCAGAAAACAAAAATCAAATTGCTTACTCTTTATCCCATCTTTTCTTTCTGTGTAGGAAAGGTCAGTTAATACAACATCCTATAAACTTGGTTCAGAAACTTGAAGCACAAAAGGCAATCTAAAAGTTTCTCATATTATTTAAAAGAGAAAAAATGTGAAATTTATTTGGGAGCTGTGAGGCCAAGTAGAAATAAATTTAATACATGAATAGTTTTTAAAGAATTAAAATTAGAGTTCTAAAGAAAAAGGAAAAATTTAAAGATAATAAATTAGATCAGAGATGTATTAGAAGCAAGAATCTATGGAGATTATTGCTGGGCATGATGGTGCATGCCTTTTAATCCTAGCACTGGGGAGGCTGAGGCAGGAGGATCACTGTGAGTTCAAGGCCAGCCTGAGCTACATAGTGAGACCCTGTCTCAAAAAAAAGAAAGAAAGAAAGAAACCCAGTTCAAGCAAGAAAAGAATCTGTGCAGATTATAAAGTGGAAGAAAAGATGGAAAATAATGTGGCAGAGAATATATTCTAGCCTCACATTGAAGAAAACATGATTTTAATTCGTGCTGTGATTCTAGCCAGCCACAGTCTTGGATAGCTCACTTTCAGATCAGGAGTACAGTCTCCTTACTTATAATACGAACAGGTTCATGTGTTTGGGTTAAATGTTAAGGTCTTTTGTACTTTAAAGTTATGTAATGAGGTGACAACGAAGACCATAAAAAGATGCTCATCAGCCATTAGGAACTTGCATATTAAGATCACCATAAGATATCAGGTCCATACTAATCACAAAGACTAAAATAAAAAATAGTGTCAGTACCAAATGTTGTCAAGCAGTGTAGAGAAACCAGATCACTAACACACTGCTGGTAGGCATGTAAAATTGTACAACCACTCTGAAAAAGAGTTTAGCAGCTTCTTACAAAAGTAAAAATGCATCACCGTATGCTGTGATCTGAATATATGTGTCTTCCCAAAATTCATGCGTTAGAATCCTGTACTCCACAGTGAGGCTTGTAAGAGGTAAAGACGTGGGAGGTGCTGTAGGTTTAGAGGATAGAGCACTATAGCTGGGCGTGGTGGTGCACACCTGTAATCCCAGCACTTGGGAGGCTGAGGCAGGAAGATCATTGCTAGTTCGGGACCAGCCTGGGCTACGAAGTGAACTCAAGGCCAGCCTGAACTGCATAGTGGGACACTGTCTCAAAAAGACGAAAAAAGAATAGAAGATAGAGCAGTAATGAGTAGGATATGTGCCTTTATAAAAGCCGCCCTCTGCACTGCCGTGCCCTCCTCCCTGTCGGAACACCACAGGAGGAGCCGGCTGTAAGGAGGAGGGTCCTCACCAGGCAGCAGGTCTGTGGGTGTCTGGATCTCAGACTGCACCATTTTCAAGACCGTAAAAAAATAAATTTGTTGTTTATGAGATACCCAGTCTATGACACTTTGATAAAAGACAAATTCACTACAAATTTAAGGATCTTATTAATTGGTTTTACTTGTGATTCTAGAATGGGGCAACACTGCATTCCATAAAATATTCACGTGGGCTGAGCAAAAAGGTTTTGTTGGGTTTTTTGTTTTTGTTTTGTTTTGTTTTGTTTTGAGACAGGATTTCACTATGCAGTTCAGGCTGGCTTTGAACTCACTTTGTAGCCCAGGCTGGCCTTGAACTCACAGTGATCCTCCTGCCTCAGTCTCTTAAGTGCTGGGATTACAGGTGTGTACCACCATGCCCAGCCAGGGGTTGGTTTTATAGGGATAGGCAGAGAAAGTCTGAAGAAAGCAAAAGAAACTAGTGGATTAGTCATTTCAAAGTTTCAAAGTTACATTTCTTTTATGTGTGATGGTTGACAACTGTAATACCCACACTCAGGAGGCTGAAGGAGGAGGGTCGCTGTGAGCTCCAGGGCAGCCTGGGCTACAAAGTGAGTCCAAAGCCAGCCTGGACTGCACAGTGAGATCCTGTAAGTTGTATTTCTTATAAAGCAGGGACAAAGAGAGAACAGCAGAAAAATAGTTGACTTCAAGTTGATTACTTACGTAAGGTTTAAAGCATAGGACAGTTCACTATTTCACTGATGGAAACTGTCCTATCCGACATGTTAGTTAGCTTTCGCTCCTGACCCCTCAGACTGTCAGATAACACCTCAGTTTCACTTTGGTGATGTGGGACTTTGGTGATGAGTCACTACGTTTTGATTTTTCACCTGTTCTGCTGGAGCTAGTGCAGGAGCCTTAGTTTATTTATATAGTAGCTTTCTATGATTTTTATTCAGCAGTGTTATGGTCTCCTGCTCTCTAAAGCACCCGAATCTGGGAAAGGGAGAAAACCTATGGTAAACTTACCAGTAATTAATGTCTAATATGCACAGTCTCTGTCGATGACTTCAGAGTTTTGGTTCACTCAGGCGGCTAAAAAAATGAGGAAAAACTTAGCTGGTTATTGAAAATTCAGTCTTTTCTTTCACTATTAATTACTAACCCAGTTTTTTTCCCTCACCAGGTCTCCGTTATTCATTTTGATGCGTCTTTCCCCCTACGTCTTACACATGAATATGTTAAAATATTGTGAAACATTGCAATTTAAAGAATTACCAGATCTAGAGGTACTAGTGCATGCCTGCAGTCCCAGCTACTCAGGAGGCTGAGGCAGAGGATGCAAGTTCAAGGCTAGCCTAGGGAATTTAGTGAGACCCTGTCACAAAAATCTTAAAAAATCAAAACAGGAATGGGAATGTCGTTCAGTGGCATGTGCAAAGCCCTGGCTTTGATCCCTAGTGCAGGGAAAGAGGGGAACAATTAACCATGAGGAATAAATTTGGAGAAAATCAGAAAAGATGACATATGTGCTTACAGAGGAAGAACAAGGAGCTAATATTTATTAAATGTTATATGCTCAGTTTTACATGCATTTCTCATTTAATACACATTAATTCTTTGACAGAAGTACTTTTACTCTTATTTTTTGGATGAGAAAACTGAAGCTTCCTGAGGTTAAATAATTGACCACTATTATACAATGAGCCAGAGGCAGAGCCAGGACTAGCACTTGATTCAGCTGACTTCAAACCCCGTGTTCTTTTTTTTTTTTTGCGGCACTGGGGATTGAACTCACAACCTCGCGCCTGTCAGACAGGCACTTAAGTCACTGAGCCAAATTCCCGGCCCTAGTTTTGAGGCAGGGTCGCACTGTGTAGCTCAGGCCGGCCTTGCGCTCGCGTTGTAGCCCAGGCCGGCCTCGAACTCACAACGCTCCTCCTACCTCAGTCTCCCAAGCGCTGGGATTAAAGGTGTGCGCCCCCACGCCCGGCTCAAACCCCGTGTTCTTAACTCGGTGCCGAAATGAAAATGAAAATGCTGAGTCAGGTGAAAACAGAATCCTAAAAAACAAGAGTAAACGGAAAAAAATGATTAGCAAGTTATTTTTTCAGTGGTAAATTATAGAATTACTTTACCTTTTATGTTTATATTTGATGCAGATAGATAATTATGTAGAATACACATTGCTGTTATGTGGCATAATACGAAATACACTCTTCGTAATTCTTCACCTTTCTTACTTGTTTCCCCGGTGCTCGTAGAAGCCGCCTGCGTCTTCCAGATGGGAGCCCCTTGCTTCCTTGTTATTGGGCGTTCTTTTTTGTCTCCTCAGGATAACTACTTTCTTGAGTTTCATGGAAATCACTGCGTTGCATTTTTGTTGCTGTTGTTGTTTAAATACTTTATTGTGGCATACTTGACATATAATCAGCTTACAGTTTGCATGTGTGCACCCAGGAGAACGGGATGTGATCATATCATTAGCAAAATCTTCAAAATCTCCTTGTTCCTCCACTTATCCAAGCAACCAACCACTAATCTATTTTCAGTCAGTACAGGTTAGATGTTGGGATTTTTCTAGGAATTTATGTAAGTGGAATCATACAGTGTGTATTCTTTGGTCTGTCTTCTTAACTCAGCATAATTTATATACAACTATCAGTGTCAGTAGTTTGTTTCATTTTATTGCTAAGTAATATTGCATTGATTGAATGCATCAGAGTTCATTTATGTATTCATCTATTGATAAATACTTGGAGTATTTTCCAGTTCATGGCCATAACAGACAAAGCTGCTATGGATATTTCTGTGTAAGTTTTTATATTGATAAATACTTTTAGTTTCTCTTGAGTATTTACATAGCATCAGAATGGCTCTGTTATATGGTAAACACGTTTGACTTTTTAAAGAAATTGTCAGACTTTGTTGTTGCTTGTGTTGCTTTTGTTTTCTTTGACACAGGGTCCCCCTACATAGTTCAGGCTGGCCTTGGACTCACTATGTAGCTTAGGCTGGCTTTAACTCACAGCAATCTCCTTCCTCAGCTTCCCAGGTATTGGGATTAGAGGTGTATACCACCACGCCTGACTTCCGACTGTTTTATGAAGTGTTCATACCATTTTATTTTATTGTACTTTTTTGGAAAAAAAAATAAAACAAAATTTCATAACAAAAAATGGGAGAATAATAATAGGTAATACATTACATGTTGTTATCTTTAAAGTAGTTGCTCAGTGTTCATACCATTTTAGATTTACACCTACAGTGTCTGAGAGTGTCAGTTGCTTCACATCTTGCCCCCTACAGTTGGTGTGGTTGGTGCTTCTTGTGGTGTGGAGAGGTATCTCATTGTGGGGTTTTTCATTTACACATATAGTTTTCTGTTCTCTTGTTTGACTTCTCATTTTCTTATGTGTCTTTTAAAGATCAGAAGTTTGTAATTTTGATGAAATCCCATTTATCTTTTGATGTCATGTCCAAGAAACTTGAGCCTAAGTTCATAAGATTTTCACTTTAGTTATATCTGTGACCTTTTGTGTTAATTTTTGCTTGTAATGTGAGTTAGAAGGCACTGTTCTTTCCTTTTCAGCCAGTCGGCATATGGGTAGCCAGTTGTTCCAGTACCATTTGTGATTATTTGTATTGTACTCGTACAAAATTGACACGTTCACACTTCTCCTGGATAAACAACGAGGGGCTGAATTGCTCTGTCGTGTGCTGTGGGTTTACGACTGGACCATGTTGTTGTCTGTGCATCTGTCTATCTTCATGCTGGCACTGTACTATCTTGATTATTGGAGCTTTGTACGTCTTTTTTTTTTTTTTTTGTAGCTTTGTAAGTTTTTAAGACCTATAAGTCTACTTATTTTGTTCTTTTTCAAAGTTGTTTTGGTATTTTAGGTTCTTTGCATTTTAAAGTGAGTTTTAGGAAAATGTGACAACGTTTACACACAAATGTTCTGAGATTTTTTTTTTTTTTTTTTTGCGGCACCGGGGATTGAACTCACAGCCTTGCGCCTGCCAGGGCAAGCGCTTAAGCCACTGAGCCAAACTCCCAGCCCTGGTTTTTTGAGGCAGGGTCGCACTATGTAGCTCAGGTCGGCCTTGCGCCGCGTTGTAGCCCAAGCCGGCCTCGAACTCACAACGCTCCTCCTACCTCAGCCTCCCGAGTGCTGGGATTAAAGGCGTGCGCCACCACGCCCGGCTTGTTCTGAGATTTTTATTGGGGTTGTATTGAATCTCTAGATAATATTTTGGGAAAGTTAACATAGTGACAATACTGAGTCTTAACATGAACATGATATATTTCTCATTAATTATTCTTTAATATGCTCCAATAGTGTTTTAGGGTTTCCATTTGTAGGTTTTGCACATCTTTCTTAAACTTATCCTTAAGCATTTCACACTTTTAATCCCATTTTAAATGGTATATTTTTAAATTTCAGTTTTCAGTTGCTTACAGCTAGCGTTTGTAGAAATAATGTTGATTTTGTATATTGCCTAGTACTTTTATTTATTTTTTAGTCACTCAGTTACATAGCCAGTCTTACTACAAATTTGTTCGGGTAATTTTTTTCTAGCCATGTTCTCACCTTTATGTGAAGCAAATCATTGTGAAAGAATTGATGGGCTCACTGGTGGAAGATAAAATATGTAATAGAATTAAGCATAGTAAAGTATTTGCCTTCTGATAAAGTTCACATTTCAAAAATCCTGGGATGAACTTGGAATTGTGGCTTAAAGTCTTGTACAGTGCATCCATGTAAAATTTGAGAAAGCTGTTTGACTGGAGAGTGGTCCAGGTTAGAGGTCAGTATTTGTGGCTCATTCACATACAGAAGGTATTTAGTGCATGAGACTGAAGTGCAGCCAGACAAGGCCACAGAAGTCATCCCTGTGTCAGTTGATAGGTCAGTAAAATTACTCACATTTGATGAGGCTTGTGCTTCTTTTTAAGTGAGAAATTCAAGTCTTTTATCTATATGCATGTGTTGCATTTTTACAGATAATTTTTATGGGAAGTATATTTCGTTATGTAGTTAACTTTCAATTTTTTTCTTGAACTTCAGGTATCAAAAAATAAAGATGGAAAAGAACAAAGTGAACCTGTATCACCGTCCGAAGATGAAGCATTCTCCTGGCCAGGTCCCAAAACAGTGATGTTGAAACGAACATCTCAAGGCTTTGGTTTCACACTGAGGCATTTTATTGTTTATCCTCCAGAGTCTGCAATTCAGTTTTCATATAAGGTGAGAGAAATAATTAATAATTTGAAAAAATAAATCAATTCCTATTTTGTCTTTCCTGTCTTGCCTTCCTTTTTTGTCTTAAAAGAATTAAATGTTGTATTTACATTCTGTGTTCTTTTGTTCTTTTAGTTATTTTTCTATCTTCCAGAATAAAAACTATGAAAGATCGTACAGCTCTAAACTCCAGTTTTTCAAGACTTATAGACTTACAGACTTCCTTCAAGTCTTTCTAATATGAATATAACTATTTCCTTACTATCTAGAAAGTTTGTAAGTTTTCTGGGCAGAGTGTACAAAGGAAATCACTCATTAAAATATTCTGCTGGTTACAGAAAATTCATATGATTATAGCAATACTTCCAGGTATACAATATGGTGAGTCAGAATTTTAAAACACAGCTGCTTTCAGTGAATTATGTGAACCTGCTTCAGAGGATAGCAGTAAGACCTAGAAAGGGGAGTGTGTAATAATGACAACTGTACTTGACACACTGAGAGCTTGCTGTGTTCTTTACGACTCTGGAAGTTAACCTCACCGCACCTTCACCACCATCCTGTGCAGCAAGTGGGATTATTTGCCTCATGTCACAGACAGAGAGCTGATGGGGGCGTCTCATGGACCTGGCACCTGAGCGTGGTCAGTGTATCCTGATGCACAGGTGTTTTAAAAAGCAGTGTCTAATCATTTCTAGAGGATATACTCTTTCATTACAGTTTTGTTAAGTGCATCTTTTTTGGTAAAATGTCTCTTACAGGATAGTCTTTTTAAAGGTCCCTAAAAGCCTTTGAAGATTATGAATAATTGCTACTTTTAGAATTAAAATTTACCAACTTGGAATTTGTACATTGTCTGTAAAACTGTTGGCTAGATGCCTTGACAGTCCAGTTTATCTTAAAAGGTCTAAAATAGTATTAATTATTTGTTAAATCACATATCATAGCATTTGATAATTACATATTAGGGTTGAGGACTTTTTTGTTTTGGTTTTGTTTTGAATAAGAGCTTCGGGCCATGTTAAGTATATAGGTAGTACACTTTTATAAGATAATTACTAAACACAGGTTAAAAATATATTCTTGGACTGGGAATATAGCTCAGTAGCACAAGCGCCTGCCTGGCAAGTGCAAGGTCCTGAGTTCAATTCCCAGTGTATGTGTGTATATGTATGTATGTATATATATATATATATATATATATATATATATATATATATATACACACACATATATATTCTTATTGTACATATTTCTAGAAATTTTCAGTAGAACAGTGTGATTGTTAGTCTCATTATTGCCTGTTGTTTTGTGACCATAAGGCACCTAACAGACAATGGGACCACCTTTCTCTTGAGCTGTATGATAATTACAAAATTTAGTACATGTAAGACACGATAGGACTTGACATGCAGTAAACGCTTAGTAAATTTTAGTGATATCTGTTACTTAGTATATATGTCCTTGCAATAGGTCTCAGTCTTTTTTACATGAAATATATACATTGAAATCTTTTTCATTTTTATTATGACATTTTATCAACTTGCTTCAAAGATGCTTTTGTTGTTGTTGTTGTTGTTGTTGTTTTGGTGGTGCCAGGGATTGAACCTACTCAGTAAGCATTCGATCACTGAGCTACATCCCCAGCCCCAAAGGAATTTAAAAACAGTTTCGGTATTATGTCAAAGATGTGCAGTTTATTCAACAGTGTGTTTATTATGTCACTTAGCTGGCAGCCTTTCTACCATCAGAACAGAATTTACAAGCAGCAGTAACAACACAACTTTTTGCCAGCCAAAATAAAGGTCAAAAATTATGTAATAAATTATCAAATGTCTGTTTTCTTTTTACATGTAGCTTCTGTATGGTTGAAACTCAGCAAATCTTTGAATAAATGTATTTTTATATGTATCGAGTACGAGAACTGGAATAAGCAGCTGTTTGGAATCACTCTGTTTACAGGGACAATTCTGGGTGCTGCAGTGGTCCTAAACATTCTGCTAAGGTCAGCATAGTGCAGTAAGTGGTGAGGAGACCCCATCCCAAAATGTGAGCTCCACCGGTCCCAGCTGTTCGCCTCAAGACCCTCTTCGTTAACTGTTAGACGCTCACACTTAACGTGTCGCAAACTTAACTCCGGATACCTTCTGCTGAACTGGCTTCACCTATCGTTTTCTCTTCTCTGTTTGTGGAAACTTTGCCTTTCTGACAAAGGGCCCTGTTAGTGAGATTTTAATTAGATTAAATTGGGAAGGGCAATTTGGATTCAATTGATCCTTGCTGTGATTTATCAGGAGTTTATAAATGTGTATTCATAAATGAATTTTGTTTTTATTTTGTAGGACGAAGAAAATGGAAACAGAGGAGGTATGTCATAAAAGTTCTGATTTTTACGTAAATATATTTCTGTCCATGTCTTTCTGTGAAGTAATATTAACTAAGATGCTACAGGTTTTAAAGTTCAGACATAGAGCCATTCTTATGTGTGAGAGTCATAGACCTTAGATTTTTTACTGTAGACTTAAACGTTTTGTGAATTCCATTGTCTTATTATAACAATTTAAATATGAAGTAGTTTTGCTCTTGATATCATTTGATTCTAAGAAAAGTATCTGAAGTTTTTATATTAAAAAGTAGCCTAAATTTTAGTGATTCTTTTAGATATGGAATGCTTAATGTTTTATCAACTAGGCTTAATTGACTCAAGTACTGAAGAGTATTTGAGTTCCTTTTTATATTTAATCTTCAGGTAAACATTATTTAAGGAGCTTAAAAGGGGAATTGAGCTGGGAATAGGACTATTTCTTAATGGGTTTATTTTTCTTTTAATTTTAAAACATTAATGAGTTAAAATTTATATATAATAAAATACACTGTAGAAGACTTTAGACTTTAAAAAGTTACATACATAGTACAATGCATTTCCACATATGCTTCATTCAGCTTCTCCTGTGTTTAAAAACTTACATGACCATGATACAGTTAACAAAACCAGCACTGGTGTGATATTATTGTTTCAGCTACTGCCTTTATTTGGGTTGTACCAGTTGTTCTGCGTTGTATTCAGTCATCGTGCCCCCTTTGTCTCTTCCACTTTGTGAGAGTTTCAAAGCCTTTTTATTTTTATTTTTTTTAGTTTATGACTTTGGTATTTTTGAAAACTACTGCTCAGGTTTTATTTTGTAGAATATCCTTCAGTTTAGATTTGTGTATTTTCTCATTAGTTTGTACATTTTACCAAGAATGCCATATTTGTACCTATTTTAAATGTACAGTTGGAGTTTTCGTAAATATATAAAGTGTCCAAATCAAGATATGCTGTGAGAAACAGCATTTCCATCATTATTGCATGAAGTTCCCTAGCACTCTTTTCTTACTCTCCTGGCCTTCAGAAATCACTGATCTGCTTTCTGTCACCATAGATCAGTTTTACCTCTTGTAGAATTTCTTATAAGTGGAACAGTACAATATATGCTCTTTGTGTCTTTTGCCTGGAATATTTTTGAAGTTTACCATACTGTATGTTTGTATACCAATAGTACTTTTTCTTTCTTGCTTTCTTGCTTTCTCTCTCTTGCTCTTTCTTTCTTTCCTGCCTTCTTGCCTTCCTGCCTTCCTTTTTTCTTTTCCTTCCCTGGTTTCTTTTTTTTTGTTCTTTTCCTTTTCCTCGTTTGTCTGTCTGTCTGTCTGTCTTTCTATCTTTTGAGACGGGGTTTCCTTACGCAGTTCAGGCTACCCTTTAACTCATCTTGTAGCCCCGGCTGACCTTGAACTCACAGCAATCCTCCTGCCTCAGTCTCCCAAGTGCTGGGATTACAGATGTGCACCACCACGCCCAGTGCCTCTCCTCTCCTCTCCCTTCCCCTCCTCTCCTTTTCCCTCCCCCGCTTGAATTTACCATAGTTTGTTTATCCACTCACTTGTTGATGTAGTATCTGCATCTTACAATCTGATGTGAGGGTAAGGGTTAAAATAAAATCAAGATGGCTTATTTTGGCACTATCAAAAGTAATGAGGATGTAGGGCCAGTTGTTACTTGGGTGAGATGGGCCAAGTTTCTGGCATCTGCCAGGTGGGAAGGTTCTGAATAAATTCCAAACACTGCTTGCCCTACATTGGAAATTGGCTTTAGTGGAAAAAACCCAGCGTGACTGAGAGAAAAGAGGATGTGAGTTCTCTATCTACCTCTTTCTCTTTAAGCTGATACACTATACCTAGGCAGTCACTGGACAAACAATATCAGGAATTTCATGCATGTCATGGGGGAGATGCATGTCTAGTAAATGTCGAAGGACATAGTCATAAAACTCACGTGATCGGATTAATGTGTTTTGATAGGGAAGGATAAACATAAACATTTGCAGGGGGAATCTAGAGGATCTAGGCTGAGCAGAAAGAGATTCGGAGTAGAATGGTAGAATGGGATTATAAAAAGTGTGATCTGCTGGGACAGATTACAACTTATTTATTAAATTATGTTTAATATTATTCAAGAAAGGTTTCTTGTGTACATACTGAACTATAGTTAAGATTCAAAAGGAAAGTTAAAAGTTTAGGGCAAGAAAGATAAATTGATGTTCAAGAGATTAATAAATTAATGCAACAAATTCTACAACATTATCAAAAGTGGACTATGAATTCGATATTGAGCTTTTCAGGGGCCAGAGGAAGGGAGAGACTATGATCAGTAACAGGGATACATATTATCTGTAGGAAAACAACATTCTTTTTTTGTAAAAAAAATTTTTTATTTTAAAGATAGTAAAATCCAATAAAACAGAACAGAACAAAGTCAATCAAAACAGAACAGTAGGACTGGTACAGAACTTCAAAGAAAGATACTATGAAAACAATAGCTACTATAGTCTATCTTGTTATTTTCAGAATAGTTGACCATTCCAACAGGTATAGTAAAATTAAACCAAAAACAAAACACAATAAAACCAGTCAAAACACAGTATAAAATAAAGCAAAAAAAAAAAATTAATCACAATAAAGCAAAACAATGAGAACAACATTGGGCCTGGAAGACAAGACAGAAGAGAATCCCCCATATTTGCTACATTGCCTACTGTCATCTTCCAAAGAGATGTTCAGGCTGCCGGCCCCAGACCTGCAAAATCAACAAAACAATACTAGCATTTAGTTGTTTTATGTACTTTAGTTGCTATCAATTTAGCCAGACCTCCGAACCAGCAGGTTGCTTTACGACGGGGTGGGTGGGGGTGGTTGTCCTTGAGTTTTCGCCAGCGCGCCGGTAGGCATACGGGGACCGCATGTTTCTCTTCCTGGAGTCCACACCGATCGTGCAGGCCCCCAGAAGGCAGACTAGTTGTCTTCTGGTTGGAGCCGCTCAGACCCAGTGGGGCAGGTTCTGGAGAGGCCCATCTCTTTCTCTTTGGGAAACAACATTCTGTTTACACCAGGGTCAAACACAGGTTTCTCCTATGAGCTACGATAATGGACAACAAACAGTAATACATTGGATAATGTCTTCAACACCAAACCTTCATGTGAGTGTTTTTCCAGGGATTCCTCAGTGTAAGGTGACTTCAGAACCATAAGATCAAATTGAGATTTAAGTACTTCTCAGCTGGAGACAGTATTGTTCCCCTGGGGATGTAATAGAAATGTCTGTGGACATTCTTTGTCGTCACAGTTTGGCAGGGGCGTTGTGCATCTAGAATGAAGAGGCCAGAGGAGCTGTTGAACATCCTATAAGTAAGAAATGTTAAAAAAAAAAAAAAAAAAGTGTAAAAGCCAAAGATAGCTATTTTTTTTTAAGAAGAGTATGGAAAGATATGAGAGTACCTGAAGAAATTGGTTTATAATATACTTGGAAATAGAACTGCTCAAAGTTTTTTGGGAAGGGGAGAAGAGTGGTATATGAGTAGCATATGATTGAGACCTTAATCTTACCAGATATATTCTGTTTACCCCTCACTATAACCCTGTGAGACTTGAGATACAATCCCTGTTTCTAACTGAAGGAATGGAAAGTGAAAAAGAGAAAATAACTTGCCCAGGTCACAGAACCATTAGGTGAGAAAACAACTTTCAAATCAGTTGTGTTTAATTCTTTAAATCCATCATCTTTTAACTCTGCCATCTTGTTTCTGTTGACAATTTAATCTCCTTTCTTACTTCTTAATTTTGTTTTAAAAATAACTGTGTCTTAAAAAATGGTTTGACTTATGTAGGACCAAACATTATTAGATAAATCTAGAGTATATTAATGTGTTGTGAAATTCACTCCATGAAGTCTGCATTGAGAAAGTTAAGTGGAAGAAACTCATTCTGTATTTGTGTATGCCTGAAGATAACCAGTTCACATGAAGGTCAGGGAGATGCCAAGGTCAGAAACCCTGAAGACCTTACAGGAGCAGCCATCATTTATTACTCAGTCCCGAATCCTAGCAGTGGACCCGGAAGTGTCCTGAGTGTTAGGATTTACTAGTAATCTGCCTACCTGATTACTTCTCTGCGTTCCAGGTCCAGGTTTGCTCTTGTCATCCTGGTGGGGGTCACAACCCAGTCAAAGGGCTGTTTATCTTAAGTATAATAATTGTAATGCCATTTCAGTGAAACGAATCAACCATTGGACCATATTCTATATTAAAAAGAAATCTGGCTTCAAACAATTATTTATAGAATAGTTTTTAGAATGCACCCTTTATTTAGAAACAAGTTAAATTTATCAAAGTGCAATCAAAGATATATTTAATACATAGATGAAAAAGTTACTACAGTAAAAGTTACTACAGTAAATGACACATTGCCATTAATCCCCCTCAGATATTCCATTTTGCTTTGAAAACAGTGTTTCATTCTTGCCACTTTCTAAAGCAGTTTTGGAAGTCCTTGTTCATGTCTTTTGTTGTGCTGTCC
Source organism: Dasyprocta punctata (assembly GCA_004363535.1). Taxonomy (NCBI): domain Eukaryota; kingdom Metazoa; phylum Chordata; class Mammalia; order Rodentia; family Dasyproctidae; genus Dasyprocta; species Dasyprocta punctata. Next base: position 56,131 of record RJWM01006373.1, read on the forward strand.
TGGCTGCCTCAATGTCCTGAATTGATTAAAAATGTTTATTTGTCTTTTATGGGTATTTTGACTTCGGGTAGAGGCCAGAAGGCCCAGGGTGCCATATAAGGTGAATGAGGTGCCTGAAGACCATGATGCTTTGTCCAGCCGCCTTTCCATTGGGTGACACATGGCAGTACCACTCGCTGTACTTCCAATCACATGTTATAAAGACATTTACAAAAGAGGGCTTCCAGAATTGCTTCAGACAGTGGTGAGAACGATAGGATGAGTGTGTTTGCAGTGACAGTAAGTATTTTGAGAGGGGTTTAATGGCAGTGTGTCTTTGACTATAATGATTTTTAAAATGTAAACATTAACCATTATTTTGATCACCCTTTGTGTATAATTTATTTTAATTCAACAGAATATTGTGATTTTTATTTCATAGTCTCATTTCCTTTTAATACACATTTCCAAGTCTAGTAACATTATGATGTCTTTTTATGTAAGTCTTATTTTAATGTAGTAAAATCCCAACCTCCAGTGTAGTGATCAGAGTCAGAGTCCAGACTCACTGGGGAGAATATAATTGCCAGAGTTGTGTTCACTTTCCTAAGAGATCGTGTTAAAATGCCAAAATTCTGTGAAGCAGTTGAAGGATTTTCTTTTGGGATTGTTTCTTTGGCAAATTTAGTGAAATCTCTTTTACCACTTAATTTTCTGATTTATTTTACTTACCCAACTTTTCCATTGTCTTGTTTTTAATATTCTGTATACATGTACTCTTTTTTTGGAGGGGGGTAACCAAGAATTGAACTCAGGACCTTGTGCTTTCCAGGCAGGCGTTGTACCACTGAGCCATATCCCTGGCACCTGCATGTACTCTTTTGTATTTTTAAAATTAGTTTTTCTTATTAATTTTTTTTCTATACTATGATAAGAAAAAGCCAAATATTTAAGTAGAATACTTAAGTGTAAAAATACTTTTTGGTGATAACAGTTACTTGTGGACAGTTGATATCTTGTTCTTTAACTCTTTGGAGAGCTGGGGATTCAGCTCAGTGGTGCAGTGCTTGCCTGGCAAGCGTGAAGTCATGAGTTCAATTCCTGATACCAAAAAAAAAAAAAGAAAAAAGAAAAAGAAAAGAAAAAAATAAATAAATCTTTGGAGAAAACATGCATAAATAAGAATAAGATCATCTAATATCTACTTAAGAATTGAGTTAAATTTCTTAGTTTTCGTTTTAGGAATATTTCTACTGTTCTAAAATCTGTTGTCAATTTGTTAAGGTGTTTAAATAACTTTTAAAATTTGTATTAAAGCATGTTACTAATAGAAAAAAAAGGAATGCTGTACATTTTGTATTGTGATTGCAGTTGTTTTTGCTGAGGAGCTGCAGTCTGCACTAGAGTGATGAAATAGTGGCAAGAGATAGAAACTCCTCAAGCCACCTGTCTTACTTTTGTTGTCACCTGACATCCACAGTTCTAAGGAGGAAAGGTGTGTTTTGGCTCCCAGTTTGTATTAGAAGTTTGAGTCCATAGTAGGCCGGCTCCAAGGCAGGGTGGCAGGGCAGAGCTCATGGCAGGGCAGGAAGGAAGCAGAGGGCGGTGAAGGAGGAGGGAGTGGGTGAACACTGCCAGGCCATACCCCCAGCGACCACCTCTTCCAACCAGGCTGCCCTGTCTACCTCACCTTAGCTATAAATTGATCAGGAAATTCATCCACTGACGAGTATCCCATCCCCATGTTCCAGCCTCCTCCCGAAAGCCCACCTATACAAGGCTTTGGGGGGGCATCCAGATAGAAACCATACCACTACCTCAGATGGCTCTGTTAGTTTTAACAAAATGACCCAATCTCAAGATTTAAAGGCAGGACCAATAGACTACCCAGGGTCCCTAGACATCAGGATTGGAACCTGGAAAACTACTGAATGCATGGAGTAGTAATAAATCTTAGATTTGAGCTTCTAACCCCAAACTCTGGTATTTAAACTCTGGCTGATTTAAAGGCTATGTTCATGGTGAATTTGACACATTTCCTCATGAGCCGACCTCTGTAAGGTACAACCCTTACTGTGTCTTTTATCTTCTTTCTTCTGCCCCTTCCAAATCACTGAGAGAGAAATCTGATTGGCTTAGTTTATTATTTAATGGCTTTTATATAGTACCCAGGATGTTTTGAGATTGAATGGGGAAAATTTTGAAAAACTGAGGAAATTTTTGCCATTTTATGCTCTTGATTTCCCTTAATACATTGAAATCTGTTTTTTTTTTTCAGAATAATATTACACTGAAATTTTGTTGCAAGAAGGCTTTAATGCACAGATCCATGGTCTACATTATAGTAGTAGGAGGTCCAGAGCATGTCAGAATAATATTACACTGAAATTTTGTTGCAAGAAGGCTTTAATGCACAGATCCATGGTCTACATTATAGTAGTAGGAGGTCCAGAGCATGTCAGGTGCAGCAACACTACCTGAGCTTCATGGGTCTCCTTTCTCGATGTCTTTGGAAAGGAGCATTAACTGAACCCTCTTAGGATACGTTTTTAGCTGTATTGACAGTTTAACTAGTTTGAGTTTCCTGCCTGGTAGTTAACTACATAAAAATTACTTTGATGTTTTTGTTTTAATTCTGCTCAGAAAAGAACCACAGGACTCTTAAGTGTGTTTTAGGAAAGATGATGATGACGATGACGGCAGTGAGGGTGACGATGGCGATGGTGGCAGTGCTGCTGCCGGTGGTGGTGACGTATAGACGCGCCAGCGACTGTTCTGAGATCACGTGGATTAAGTTATCCAGCTCTTACACAGCAGGTTTCTCAGGCGGGTGTGATTACCACCTCTGTGTTTTAGATGATAAATCTGAGGCATGGAGTGTTTCACTCATCAGACGGACTGGGCTAAACCTCAGTCTGGTTCTGGAGTTTTCCCTCTGAATTCTTACCATAGCTTCTGAGAAAGTACTTGGCTTTCATATAACTCATTCTTGAAAATTATCCCTTAAAAGATAAATAGTATTAAAAGAGCCAGAGTTCAACTTTTGAATACAGTTTTGGCTAACATAGAGTTAGCTTTTCATCCATGTGCTTTAATTTTCTATTTATCTTTGTAGTTTGATGTGTGCTGTTGACTTGAGCCTGTTGAGTCTTAGCTTAAGAGTACAGCATCACTTTTTATACCTGAAATAGTTTTCCATTTTTGAGACTTATATACCTTTTGACTGATAACACATTTTTGGTCTTGTTTTCTTCACTTTTATGAAATGAAGAGAATAACCTTAGGTATTTACCTAAGATAAATGAAGCATATGTCCATAAAAAGATTTGTGCAAAGGTGTTCATAACTGGCTTATTCAAAAAAATAAACATTTGAGTCACCTCAAATATTCATTAATGTATAAATTGATAAATTATAGTATGCCCCAAAAATGGAATACACAGAAAGCAACATAAGATGAATCTCAAAAACTGTTTTTTTAATTGAGGTGAAATTAGCAAAATAAAATTCATCATTTTAAAGTAAACAGTTCAGGGTCAGTATAGAATTAAAGAATATGTATGAAATGTCATGCAGTTAGTATGAAATTAAAGAACATGTATGAAATGTCATGCAGTTAGTATGGAATTAAAGAACACGTATGAAATGCTATGCAGTTAGTATGGAATTAAAGAACATGTATGAAATGCTATGCAGTTAGTATGGAATTAAAGAACACATATGAGATGCTATGCAGTTAGTATGGGATTAAAGAACACGTATGAAATGCTATGCGGTTAGTGTGGGATTAAAGAACATGTATGAAGTGTTATGCTTCAGCTGCAAAACATTTCTGTCAGACCCAAAAGAAAGTGTTCTTTCATCCCCTCAGTCCCTGGCCCCCACCAGTCTGTTTTGGGTTGTTTCAGATGCACGGAATCATACAACATCTAACTTTTTTCTGTGACTTCTTTCATTTCGTACAATGCTTTAAAGGTTCAGATATGTGTCATGCATATTAGTACTTTGCTCCTTTTTATGGCTGAAAGAAATGTTCGTTGCGTGTGTGCACCGTGATTCATTGGCATCTGGGCTGCTTCCGGCTTCTGGGTGCTGTGAATGGTGCTGTTATGAGCATGCGTGTACAAGTATTTGTGTGAGTCCTTGATTTTCCTTTCTTTGGGGTGCATACCTGGGAGTGTAATTGCTGGGTCGTATGGTATTCTAGGTAGCATTTTGAGGAACTTGAAATCTTTTCCACAGCAGCTAGTGGGGTAGGCAGTGATACTTCACTGTAGCTGTGATTTGTGTTTTCCTGATGACTGTTAATGTTTTTGGATCTCTTCCTGTGTTTGTTAGCCATTTGTACATCTTCTCTAGGGAACTAGCCATTCAATCCCATTGCCCTTTTTGTTTATTTTTATGGTACTGGATTAAACCCAGGGCCTCACACATGCAAGGCAAGCATTCTACTACTGCGCTAGCCCTGTTGCCGTGTTTTTTTGTTTTCTGGGTATTTTTTTGTGTGTGTGGGGGGTGGATATTGAGAATCGCACTTAAGATCTCACACTTACCAGGCAGGTACTGTGCCACTAAGCGATATTCCTGGCCCCTGTCGCCTATTTTAAATTAGATTGTTCATCTTTTTGTTGTTGAGTTAATATATTTTGGATACTAGACTCTTATTTGATACACGATGTATTGTCTATTTTATCTTCTGTTCATAGACTGTTTTTTCACTTTCTTCATAGTGCCTTTGGTGTTTAAAAGTTTTTAATTTTGGTGATATCTCTTTTCATGTATTTACTTTTGATGAACATTTAAGTAGTACTTAGCTACTTTAAATCATGCAGCTATGACTCTTTGTAAATATAGCTTAGAAGGTACTACCAAACAGGTTTTTGAAGTGATTATTACAATTTACACACTCACCAGCAGTGTGTGAGAGTTCCAGTTGCTCTGTATCCTTGCTAACCCTTGGTATTTGTTAGTCTTTTAAATTGTAGTCATTCTAGTGGTACACAGTGATATGTATTATAGCTTTAATTTAGATATTCCTGAAGACAAATGAAACTGAATACCTTCTTTTTTATTCTTCCTGTGGGTGCTCTTTCAAAACTATTAATTTTTAGATATCTTTAAATATTCTCCATGAGAATTTTATTGTGTATGTATAGCAGATTTCCAATCTATGACTTGATTTTCAGTTTCTTTGTGATTTTTGGTTTTCTGAGACAGGGTCTTGCTCTGTAACCCAGGCTGACCTTGAACTCACAGCTTCCTGAGTGCGCACCGCTGCCCGGCTTCATTTTCTCAGTAGTAACTCTGATTAGGAGAGTTCCTGTGTTAATGTAGTCTAAATGGTTGGGTGGTTTTGTTGTTGTTGTTGTTTATGGTTAATATTTAAGCCTTCTAAGAAATTTTTTCTACTCAGTAGAAAGAAGTTTACTGATGTTTGTTGTGTTGTACTGATCATTTAACCTTTGCACCAAGTGTACAATATCTTAATGTAGCTTTTTACTTCGGGTTGCTGTTGGGTAGAGGAGGGCTTCCAATTCTTTTTCAAGATTACCTGGGCTATTTTTATGCATTTACAGTCTCACAAAAGTTTTAGGTTTGGGTTTTTAGTTTGTATAGCAACAAAAAACATTCTACTGGAAGTTTGATTTTTTTTTTTTTATGTTTACAGTATTTGAAAATTCAGTCTTCCAATCTGTAAATGTGATCTGTCTCACCTATAAGTTGGTCTGTGGTTTTATTTTGTTTCTTTGGTTTGTTTGGTTTTTTGGTTTTTTTTTTTTAATAATCTTTTGATTTTTCTCATTCTCCTAAAATGGTGAACTATATTGATTTAGTTTTCAAATGTTTAATCTTGCATTGCAGGACTAAACCAATCTTGCTCATGATGTGTGGTGTTTTTACATATCACCAAATTAGGTTTTCTATTTTGATAAGGATTTTGTCATCTCTATTTAGTAATTATCTTCACCTAAATGTGGGCCTTGGTCTTTTGGTAATTGGTGTGTTAGTTTGGGTCCTCTGATTAGCAGACATTGAAGAGAAACAGTTGTCAAGACAGACTGGTCCGTCTGAGTCAGGTGCGAGCCAGGTGCAGCGCTTCGCACCTGTGATGGGCCCATAGCCTCGGGTATGGGGGCTGCAAGCTTGAGGCCAGCCTGGGCAGCTTGGCCAGACCTTGCCTGGCCAAGAGGAAGAGAGGCAGGGATTAGCTGAGTGATTGGGAGAAATGTTTCTAAAGGGTAAAGAGTAGCAGGAGAGGACGGGAATGGAGACGGATACGACCCCATGAAAGAGGAGAGTAAAGACAGAATTCAGTAAGAGAGACCGCAGTCTTCAGGACAGGCCTAAGGAGGTCGCTGCTAGGCCCACAAGGAATCCTTCGGCCAGCGCTGTCTTCTGGAGGGACCTGCCCTGGCCAGCGTGACCGTGGCAGTGTGTCCACAGGTGGCAGCTGGGGCTGTCAGTCGCTGGGCTCCCTGCAGCAGATTCTCTGGAGGAAAATCCGAGCAGCGTATCTTCAGGCTCCTGAGAGTTGGACCCTTGCTCACACTTTGCAGTCCTTTGGGAGCCACAATCAAAAGCATTCATTTTCTAGGACCCTCTTCTTTGGATAGCTTTGAGCACTACTTAACACTCAGTTAATTAGTGTTAATATTTAGTTCCATTTTGAGATTTCTTTTGGTTCATACTTCTCCTTTGGAGGTTAAGAGTTATTTCTCTTCATACTTTCTACTTAAGGATTAAATTACACATTGATTTTCTTTTTCTTCCTTTTATTTATTTATTTTTTTTTTTGAGACAGGGTCTCACTATGTAGTTCAGGCTGGCCTTGAACTCAGTATGTGAGCCAGGCTGGCTTCGAACTTGTGGGGATCTTCCTGCCTCAACCTCTTGCATGCTAGGATTACAAGTGTGCACCATACATTGATATTCTTTTAGTGGTTATCATAGAAATCATAATGCTTTGACCTCATGAAAGTCCTATGCTGTTAAAATTTTATTCTTTTCTGAAACAATGAAAAGAGCTTAGAGCATAGCAACTCCACGTATTTTCCTCCTGCTTTCCTAGTACTTTATGTTATGTTACAATTCTGCATGTTGTTTGGTTTTGTCTTAAATAATGTCTTTGTTTTGCTTTCATTTTGGAAATGTATTTTTGTATCCTTCAATAATCTGTAAGATATTTTTCTACTTTTTTTGTTTCTGTTACTACCAGTAAGAAGTCACATTTTTATTTATTCCTTCTTAGAAGGTATACTTTTTGTTTGTTTTGTTTTTTGGTTTTTTTTGGTACCAGAGATTGAACTCACGACATTGTGTTTACCAGGCAGGCGCTTATACCACTGAGTTAAATCCCCGGCCCTATACTTTTTAATATAACTTTGATTTTTTCTCTGTGTTTCGCAATCAGCCATTTCATAGCAATGATTCTGGGTGAGAATTTCTAACTTTGATTGGGATTCATTGAGTTTTTATGACTGTAGATTGATGTCTTTCAAAGTCTGGTAGAAAAATATCAACTACTGTGAAATTATCTGTGTGCTAATACTTTCGTTTTTCTGAAGCCCAAATTAAACATGTGCTAGGTATTTTTTTTTTTCTTTTTTGCTTGAAAGGTATTTGGGAAAGAAGTGATAGTTATTTTTAAATGTTTGAAACCAAACTTTTCACAGAATGGTGTAAATTATCTGCTGTTTCACAATTAGTAAAAGCTGCAGATAGACATTTTTGTAATTCTCCCCTGGAAAATCCCTGCTTCTATTTTGAAGACAATCTGATGACTGTTCTTATACACGGTAAATAAGTTGAGAATTCCTGCCTCTTGACTGACCTGTTTAGGAAAGTAGTGGCATCAGCATGAATTTGATTTAGGAAATAAGAGGCAAAAATATATAGAGTAAAAATTTTCTGCGTACTCGGATTGTTCAGTATGTTTGTTCTTTGTTTTTTGGCGGTGCTGCGGTCAAACCCCATATCTCATGTATGTTAGATAGTATATTTTATTGGTTTTCTCATTCTTCTTTTCTTCTTAATGAAACACAGTCTCGCTATGCTGCCCAAAGTAGCCTCCAGTCCCTGGACTCAAGCAGTCCTTCTTGCCTTAACCTTCCTGGTAGCTGGGAGGCAGGCATGTGCTACTATACCCAGATGTCAGTATGTGTATTTGTGTGTGTGTGGTGCTGGGGATCGAACCCAGGGCCTCATGCATGCAAAGCAAGAGCTCTGCCCCTGAGCCACATCCCCAGCCCATGTTAGTATGTTCATAAAAAAGAGCTTGTGTGTTATTTTCAAGCGCAGATCCCTAAGGATGGAAATTGTGTCTTATGGCTAATTTTTCATCGCCTAGTTGGTATGCGGTGCATCGTGGGTGTGCACACATTTGTGGTGTGTTCAGCGAAGGGCAGGAGCCTCTGGCATGCTGTGGTGAGCACCGCCTCTGCCCGGCACTCTTCCTGAGCGCAGGGGGGGAGCTGAGGAGCTGCCTGTGTCTGGGTCTCTAACGCTGAGGGAGAAAGCCTGCTTCTCTCCGCCTTCCTGTTACTCCGCCTTAGACCTTTAGACCCTCTGGCGCAAGTGTCAGCAATACTTTTTAAATAGAGAAATCATTTCGTGTAACTAAGTGTGCAAGCTAAAACCATAATAACAGAAATATGGTAATCCTAGTCTCACATAGGAATTTGGATATCCTCTTTATAAAATAAACTGTGAAGATGGTCAGGAATTGGTAAGATGGTCAAGTTAGACAAGGAGTTGAAAAGTCTCTTCCCTTCAAAAGTCTCAGGAAACCACAGTGAAAGAAATCAGTTGAATTAGTGTCAGAAATCCACTTTTTAGGAAATTTTAAGACTTTGTGAAAAAAACACAAAGTTTACTTGGTATTCAAGAAAATAAATGACTTTATAAAATCTCTTTAATGGTTTTAAAACTTACCCAAATATGAAATCTAAGATTTTAAAGAATTAATTGAAGATGACTGAACAGATAGGGCTTTAAAGGTAAAAAAATAAAATAAAAAAAGCAAGAATAGTTAGGTTATTAATGTTCCCTAGAACATTCTTCTCTCTTCAGGAATAATGTTGCAGAGATCTGCAGAAATGTTGTCCCTGAGTTAGCTTTGTCGTTAGGTGATTTCGATCTGTCATTTCCTGGTTGCTCTGTGACTTTGTGACCCTGATCACAGACACCACATATTATGGCCACACAGTCTTATTTTTTTTCCTGATTGCTGTCTTTAGCTAGTCTGTCTTGAAAATATGTGGTTCATAAATCCAGTTACTAAAAAATTATTGTAATAGTTATAGTCTCTGCTTTTGGTGTTTAACAGATAACTTTCCATCTTCTGTATAAAAAGAGAGCAAATATTTGCATATAAACCCTGTATGCATTAAACCTAGGAATATATTTCTTGTCCTTTATTCATTCACTTAGCAGGCGTCTGTGGAGCCAGGGCCGTGAGCCAGCCACTAAACTAATTGCCGGGCAGGAAGCAGCATGGCTTCTAACCTCCTCCTTCAGAGCTGTGCAGGCGTCACCTGTTAGAACTCCCTGACCATTTCATGAAACAGCCCCGCCTTCCCGTCTCCCTCCCTTCTCACTCTGCTTATTGTTCTCCATAACATCACCGTCTCTCACACGGCTTCTTTGTTCTTAATATTTCCTCTGTCAATTAGAATGCAGAGTGGAGACTTTTCTCTTAAAACCTAGAAGAGTTTCTAGCATATATACATTTAATTTATAAAATAGACACACACACACACACACACACACACACACACGACACAGCCTCAGACTTCAAGAAGCCCCTAGTCTGTGAAGGGTGGAAGTGTACAATAATCGTGTCAGTGCAGAGATGAAGTGTACATGGGTTACAGGAGCATGACACTGGAAGTCGTTTTCCAGCGGGGAAAGACGCTCAGGATGAGGTGTCCAGCGGGGCCGTTAATGGTCAGAGAGGACGTTAGCAGCAGCAGGAAGGAAAGCAGCACTTCAGGACCGATTTTAGAATCATTTAGAAGTGGTATTTGCCCAGAATTGGTGGAGGGACTTGGGGTGGATTTTATGTTATCAGTTGTGACTAACTTGTGGAGGAGCATGCTTAGCCTTTCTAGTTTGGGGGAGTGGAAAGATGGAAATGCCATTACGTGAAGGGTATTGGAGGGGAGGTATATCTCTTCTGTCCTCAGAGGAATGTATTTAGTGTGGGATAAGTTGCATTTCTGATGCCTGAAGAATGTTCCATACCTTGCTGAAAATTTGAAAGGGAACAGAAGGCAGTTGAAAATAGCTTCGGGAGTAATCATTGGATATGTTGTAATTCGGGCCTTATGCGTATTGAGACTGTATACAGGGAGCATGAGGACATCGGATAAAGATAGGATCCTAAAGATGAAAACTGAGAGAGAAAAAGCAGAAAGACAATCAGAATAATTACTAGAAAGGTATGTGGACAACCAAGACAGTTGGTGATTTGTTAATCAAGAGGAAGGAGTGGCGAGCTTGTCATTTATCATAGAAAATCTTTTAGGACAGGGACCAAAAAGGTACTCTTAGACCACACCTGGCAAGTAGCAAATTGGTCAGGTTGCTGAGAACAGTTTTCATCACATTGGACAGAAGGGGTGAGGAAAGCAAATAATATCAGTGGTTGGAACATAACAGAAGTAGGACAGGTCCAGGTGGTGTGAGCAGTGGTCCTCGGGATTTTCGTTAATGTCTGAGGAACCCTGCAGTTGAGGTAGGTGAAGGTAAGTGTGAACTACATTTGTGAGAGGTGTGAAAATGAAGGGGTGGAAACAAGAGCTGTGGAGAAGGGTGTGGAGAACCTTTATTAAGTTTGAGATAACTTGTGTGTGTCTGTGAGGCGTGGAAAGAAGATTAGGGATTGAGTTTCACATATGAGAAGAGCTGATAATGGGAGCAAGTCCTGAAGAGGGAAGGCTGATGACTAAATCTTCACTGAGATGCAGGACAAAGGAAAACAGTTGCGGGTTATAAAAAAATTGCCCCGCGAATTTCTTCGTAATGACCTGTCTGGTTAACTTAAAACCGCCCCCAGACTTACGGCTTCTCTGTATTTTGGTACAGTTCTGTGCATCTTGTATGCAGAGCTTCAGGGTCTGTTTTGGTACAGTACACCTTGCTTCTATGGTACTGTAATAGTTGTTGATTGTACTGTATGATATAGTGCTGTAGCTTTTCGTTGTTAGACATTACAGTGCTGCATTTAGGAGTCATGCAGATAAAAAGTAAAGTCACCGAGTTGGAGCTTCCGTTTACCATTTCTTGGTCCTACACATCATACTGTACACACTATACAATTCCTCATTTAGGGACCAGTTCCCTTAATGACCTCGTCTAGTCACAGGACCAGACGGTGGTCATTAAACGAGGAGTGCCTGTTTGCAGCAACTACGTAACAATACAGCGAAGAAGGTGGAAAGGATATCCAAAGGGTACCAAAATGGAACACCAAGTAAAGAAAGTTTACTGAGAATTTGAAACAGCAGACTTGGAGGAACAAGACTTAAAATACAAGAGCAGACTTGGAGGAACAAGACTTAAAATACAAGAGCACTTCCTGAATAGCTTCAGGAGCTTAGCTGAACTTGAGAAACTCGCTCAGTGGTATCACACAGTTTCATTCACCCGTTAGTGGACCAGGAGCAGGAACAGAGCCAGCGTGTGGCCGGAGCTCTCCCTGGGGAGAGATGGGCAGATCGGGTGCCTTGAGAGGCCAAGAGGGAAGGGGATTGAAGTTGCAGTGACTTTAGTTGAAATGCTGACCAGTGGGTAATTTTATTAAGAAAGCAAGTGATTTCCGAGGAGAGGCTGATAGTCTTGAAGAACAGAGAGCGGGTGCAGGGGAATGGCAGGTCTCGGTGAGTCTGAGGAGCAAGTGTAACTGGCTAGGGCCTTGAGAGATGATAAACTCAGAGGTGGAAACACAGTTACTTGTGGCTAGAGTACTGTAACAAAATTTTTTTCTGTGTTTGCTGGGAAATTGAAACCCAGCATAAGAGGAATTGACAGGGTTATGAATTTAGTAGGCATAATAGATGGTTTGTGAAATTCCTAAAACAGAAAAAAAACAACTACAACGCTGCATTAACTTCAGATACTCTAGAATGTGTATCACACTACTTTTTCGTTCATTGTAGGAGAATCAGTGCCTGGCATAGTACTAAGAGCTCAGTAAATATTTTTTGAATGAAGAACGCACTTCTATAGTCTGTTTTGACTAATTTATAAAGCCAGAAAATTTGATTCACATCTGACACCTAGTGGTGTTGTACTTAACTACTGTTGACTGGAAACATTCTGTCTATACCCTGAGGGAAGTAGTACTGAACAGTGGTAGTGTAACAACCCTTTGTTCCTGAAACAAATCTCCAAAATCTTTTGGGCATTTCAGTTATGGAAATTTTCCAAGGTGGCGATTTGAGTCAGTCACTAATACTTATTGAGTAGCCACTATATGCCACACATTGTTTTGTGTGCTGGAGATTTTCATGTATGTGCATCACACACTCGTACACCTTCTGGCTTATATAAATTCAATACATTTGAATAAATAGCTAGAATAGTTCCACTGGGAATGGGTAACGTTTAGAAACTTAATTGGGGGTTTTGCTATGATTTTTATATGCGAGACCTTTCTAAATGTGTTTCACAGCTTTGGGGGTTGTCACTGTCACCACACACTGCTTTTCATCAATATTAAGTAGATATTTTTATTTTTTATTTTTTTTATTTAAGAGAAAAAATACACATAGAAGAGAGACAAAAAGCAAAAAAGACAAACAAACAACTAGAGCAAATGCACAACAGCAACATTATAGGTTTACAAAACAGGATGATAGAAACTTGCCAATGGTTGCAATATTGCGTATTGTTGCCTTCAAATTGGTTGTTTACATTAACAGATATAGACATGTAAAATTGATCTAATCATATGAATATTAACCGTTCTTTCTCAATAACTAATACATTCAGCAGTATGTTCGTTTTAGTTGTCTTGCATATACATATATACAGATTTATATCTTTTTCCCTTTCCCTTCCCTCTTTCCCCCTTTTCCCTTCCCAATTACTTTTGCTCTTTGAGCTGTTTTTTACCCTTACATAGTATTTATTATAGACTTTGGATCATATATACTTTCTCAGTGTCTTACACTAGGGAGACAATACGGTATTTACACATGTGGGTTTCATTTATCTCACTTACGAGTGTGGTCTCAAGTCGTGACCATTTACTTATAAAAGTCTCAATACAATCTTTCTTGATAGCTGAGTAGTACTCCATTGTATAAAAATACCACATCTTTTTTATCCTTAAGTAGATATTTTTAGATAGGTTAAAGAAGAAAAACTGGATGTGTTTTCAGTTTATACTAGAAACCTACATCATGTGAAATTCTATGTGCTATGGAGAATCTTTTTGGTGGAAACATTCAAAATTTTTTCTTCTAGTTTTAAAAAATACACAGTGCATTATGTTATCTGTAATCACCTATTGTGCAGTAGCATGCCTGAATTTCTAGCTCCTATTTAACAGTAATTTAGTGCCAGTTGGTCACCCTTTTCCTGTCTCTGTGTCCCCTTACTCTTCCCAGCCTCCAGAAATCACCTTCTACTCTCAACTTTTATAGGATCAACTTCTGTAGATACACGAAGGTCACAAGATACTTATCTTTCTAAGTCTGATTTATTTCACTTGACATAATGATCTCCAGGTCTGTCCATATTGTTACAAATGACAGGATTTCATTCTTTTTTATGGCTGAAGAGCATTTGATTATATGTATTTATCACATTTTCTTTACTCTTTCATCAGTTGATGGTCACTTTGGTGGTTTTTACTTCTCAGCAATTTGTAAATAGTACGACAATGAACAGGAGAATACAGGTGTCTCTTTGACATAATTCATTTAATTTCTTTTGGGTAAGGTGATAATTCATTTTGGTTTTGATTTGAATATATTTGATGATTAGTGATGTTGAGCGTATTTCCCTACATTTGTAGGCCATTTATATGTTTTCTTTTGAGAACTGTTCATGTAGGTCTGCTGTCCATTTTTAAGTTAATTTTCTTCATTACTGAGTTTTTGGAGTTCCATCATATATACTGGCTTTTAATCTGTTATCTGGATAGTTTGCAAATTCTTTCGTTCTGTGGGTTGTCTCTTCACTCTTGTCTTGTTGCAGAGATTTGTCACTTATGCTTAGATTTATTCCTGAGTATTTTATTTTTGCAACTATCATAAATGGAATTGCCTTTTTAATTTCTATTTCAGAATATTTGCTATTGGAACACAGTAATAGTATTGATTTTTGCATGTTGATTTTATACCTGACAAAATTTTGCTGACTTTTCTAGTTCTAATTTTTGGTAGAGATTAGGAGCTTTTCTACATATAAGATATGTCATCTGCAGATAGTAACAATGTGACTTCCCCATTTAGATGTCTTCTATTTCTTTCTCTTGCCTGGCTGTTGGCTAGTGCGGTGAAAGGGGGGGCATCCTTGTGTTGTTTCAGATCTTAGAAAACTTTCAATTTTTCCACATTCAATTAATGTTAACTGTTGGCTTCATAGATGGTCTTGATTGTGTTGAGGTACATTCCTCCTGCACCTGATTTGTTTTTTATTATGAAGTGGTGTTGAATTTTATCAAATGCTGTTTCTGACTATATTGAGGTGATCATAGGGTTTTTGTCCTGTTGGTGTGGTGTACCCTGGTTATTGACAGTTGAACCATCCTTGCATCTTGTATCCACGGGGGCAGATCCTACTTGACCATGTGAATAATATGCTGTCGGTTGTGATTTGCTAGTTGCTTTGTTTTGTTTTGTTTGAGGATTTGGGCATATAAGTCCATCAAAGATAATTGTTGCTTTCTAGTTTTTCTTTTTTTGTTTTGTCCTTGTCTAGTTTTAGTAGGGCAATGCTGACTTGGTAGAAATGTTTGGAAGAATTTCTTTCTCTCAAATTTCCTGGAATAATTTAAGAAGAATCGGTATTATTTTTTCTTTAAATGCTCAGTAGAACTTGGCAGTGAAGCCATCTGCCCCATCCCCTTTGACACCAGCGATAGCAAATATAATTAAGACCTTTTATACCACTCCTTCTCTGTTATCTTCCTCCAGAAATAACCACTAGCCTGAATTTGATGTCAATAAATTCTTCTGTATGCTCTATCTACATGTCCCCCACATGTAGTAAATCTTTTCTCCACAAAAAGAAGTAGAGAATTTTTTAATCATTCAGACTTAATTTTATATCTATTTCAGTTTACATTGGGGTTTTTATTATTTTTTATTTTCATCTTTTGTAATGCTGGGGCTGGAACCCAAGGGCTTGCTCATGCTAGGCAAATATCTACCATTGAGTTGCACCCCTAGCCCTAGTTTTTTAATCTGGGAAAATGGATACCATTTTTAATAAGCTATTTAATTTATTTTCCTTAATCAGTGTTTGATATTCATTAGATATCTCTTTAAATTTCTACCCTTGTGGAGGACTCACTTTCTTCATTTATCTAACTTACATTGAAGTACATTTTACTGTATCAGCCTTTTTAAATGTAGAAATAGAGGGTTTTTAAAAAACCAAGAAAGAAATCGTATGGGGCAGCCCACACCTGTAATCCCAGCACTTGGGAGGCTGAGGCAAGTTCAATGCCAGCCTGGCTAAAAGTGAGTTCAAGACCAGCCTGAACTGCATGGTGAAATCCTGTCTCAAAAAGAAAAAGCAAAAAACCTGCAACAGCAAAGAAATCAAAGGAAACAATACAAAAAAAAAAAAAAAAAAAAAAAAGACTGTCATTAAATAGGCAGAAAAGATTTAGGTTCTGTTGAGTTCTAGTTATTTAGCTTGTGGACTCGAAGAAAACCTCCACGATAGTTGTGATTTTCTGTTGCTTCTCTTCTGTTTCACACAGTGGGACATTTTTTTCCTATGTTAAGTATGCAGGCGTTTTCAGTCGGTTAAAGAAGCACTGCATTTGTCTGCTGATCTTCATTTCATGGCCCTTTTGTAACTGACATAGTTCAAACTTTGTTCTTTGTAAAGTAAATCTACTTACTTGACTGTGTTTGCTTTGTGTACTTAATATTTTAAATTTACATGTTGCAAGTGATTTTGACTTTAGCATTGTTCAAAGAAGGAAATCATTAGAAATTTAAATCATCCTGGGTCAGGTCCGAAAGATGGACTGGAGACTAGAGATGTAGCATTCTGGTTTAAACACCAGTCTCTTGGAAGGTGGTATGTAGTTCATGTTAGAAGTACTGGTAATTTTCTTTTTAGCACAGTCTCTTTTGCCATTCTACTTTCTCTTGTGTTCTTTTTCCTTTGTTTTATATTCATAGCTTCCTCATAATAGGAATATTCCTTTAACTACTGTTCATTGATGACTTGTAGTGTGACAAGTTCTGTACTACCTAGCCTAACTGATCTCTGATCAGTATATAAATCTTTAGAAGATTTATAGTCAACCCAGGATAATAATATATAATATGCATTAAATACCTGCTTGTACTAGGTATTGTATAGCACTTTGACGGATTATTTCTCTTACTCCTCACAACAGACTTTCCAGGAAAGAATAATTATTGTCATCCTCATTTTTCAGTTGAATACATTGAGGCATTTATAAATAATTTGTGTAAAATCACTTGGATATACTTAGATAAAATAAAGAAGGCCCAGTTAAATAAGAATTTCAAATCAGTGAATAATAATCTTTAGTTTAAATAAGTATCAAATATTGCAAAATCTGTTAGCCCTTCTTGAAAAATAAATGATAGATATGGGATTTTAAACCATACAATGTTGTTACAGGGCACAAGTTCTTAACTACTGAATTATATTGGACACAAAGACTAAAACTCACTGGGACATTCAGTATTTGAATGGCAGCTACTACCTACATATATTAATTTTTTTACTCAGGTTATTTCCCTCAACTAATTGTATTACCGCAATACAGAATTGTGTACAGTCTTTTTGTTTTGACATGTAATATTCAACTTCAAGTAAATCCATACATGTTTTCCTTTCCTCTTGTTTAAATCTGATCATTTTAACCTTTCTCATCCCTATAAAATCATTCTCTTTTTTTTGACTTAGCTTTCTCTAAAAACAAAGTTTTAATTACATGTACATGCTAAAAAGATGTACTTTCCTTTTATGTATTTTGATAATATCAAGGAAATGACACTTGCATGGTACTTAGCAGTATCTTATTTGAAACATATTTTATGTGTTTTTTAAAAATTGAGAAATAGTGAAGTATAGGTGTGAAATTGAAAGAGGCTTTCACTAGAGGTTACCAGGGAAGCTGTTTTTATCTGCTGAGTAAC
This sequence comes from Dasyprocta punctata, assembly GCA_004363535.1. Lineage (NCBI taxonomy): Eukaryota > Metazoa > Chordata > Mammalia > Rodentia > Dasyproctidae > Dasyprocta > Dasyprocta punctata. The sequence goes on from RJWM01006373.1 coordinate 73,473, forward strand.
CATACATGAAAGTAAAGAAGTCCGTTTTCCTGTTGAATTAGAATTCATCGCAAATCTGATTGGGCTAGTTCGGTATACAGTGTCCAGAAATTTACTCTCAAAAAATGAAAACCCAGGAGAATGAATGATACCCATTTAATGTTTGATACTTTTGATTTCTAGTTTGAACAAAATTGCAGACCACATAAGTTAAAAAGAAGACACTTAAAACTAATGAGCCAAGTGTTTAACTTAAGGCTCAGAGTCAAAGAGTGTGGAAACTGAAGAGAAGTAGATTCTTCAGTGAGACCTGCTTATATTCAAAGGATGTTTATGAAATAATTTTCTCTTATGTAGAAAAAATTAGATAATATTGGGGTAGAATTTAGGAGAAAGTTCAGAACAGTGAATGACAATCAGAAGTATAACCCCCAGCAGATGTGATGGTGCTTACTGTAGGACTGACCTCTCTTTTAATCTGTTCCATCTTGGTATGTTTTCAGGCATAGTGTATTGACAGATTTGTCAATGGGAAAATATCTCTGACTTTACAACGGCAGTCATTGCAAAATTAGTATTTCCTTTATAGAAATTAGCACCAAATTATTTTGGACCACCTCTATTCTGTGTAAGTGAACTTTTCTATCAGAATTTTCAGAAGTCACCCCATTGCTACCCAACCAGCTTTTTATTATTTTCTAGAATCCATGAATGGTCATTTACATTTTGTATTTTTAAATACAAGTATGGTATAATCACCTTTGAGACACACTGGAGTAGAAGATATCAATGAGAAAAATGTCTCTTTCGTTATCTAAATCTTTCTATAAAAGCAATGTTTTAATTCAACAAAACCAATTGAATCTTGAATTCTCTAGCCAAAAAGATAGTTTTCCTTGAATGCCAACTATGGTAAACGTTAGGTTGGCCACAGTGGGACCCAGACTCATTACCAACTTGATTGGAATTTGGTTTGCATTTGAGTGACTAAAATTGAAAAAAACATGTTTTGCTTTTAAAGTATTGTCATGTGTTGCTTAATGGCAGTTTATCCTGCAAAATGTGTTGTTAGGAAGTTTTGTCTTTGTGCGAATGTCATGTTGCATACTTACCCAGACCTAGATGGCACAGCCTACTACACTTCTAGGCTATAATCACTGTAGTGTATCTGGTCTGTTGCTGATCAAAATGTCATTGTGTGATTCATGACTGTACTTGTAAATGAATTACTTTTATTCAGTGAGTAAAGCTGACAAATGGATTACTTTTAACTACTTTTGAAACAGCTTGTAATGCCACATTTGAATTAAGACTGGGGCTCAGATTCCTACTCTGCTTGTTGCAAGTTGCTTAGTCTCTATTTTTTTCCTCAGTTGGCAATTTTAGGATCATGAAGTCTGTCTTGAAGGCTTTTGTGAATTGACATTAATTTATTTAATAACTGCTTACCGAATGCCTGATTGATTCTAGACACTGGATATTAGGGAGCATGATAAACTTCCTGCTCTTCCATGTTAGTGGGAGACATGTATCACACCTGTAAGAAAATAAAAATGTAATTTTAGGTACTAAGTCATAGTTTCTGTGAAGAAGAACCCTGGCACATACACAAAATGTAAAACCGAAGAGCAAGGAATTGAACCTGTGTCTCCTTGCTTCTGAAACAATTTCTACTGTATTCTGTTGTTAAGTAGTTGAGTTATCCATTTGTTTGTTGCTCTGGAGGAAAATAACTAAGTGTGTAAGGGAGCTGCTGATAGCTATTCCATTATTAACAAACTTATTTTGAGCTACCTTTGTGTAAATACCTTAATTAAAAATCCTTTTATATTGCAATAATGACGAGTGTTTCATATTAGACACTCATTTTCTGCCCAGTGTTTCTTTTTAACAAGTGCTGTTATATTAGTGTACACCTGTCTCAGTTATATTCTCCTTCACTTGTCTGGAATATGTCTTCTACTTCAGTGGTTCTCAAACTTGCGTGTGCGTCACAACCACCTCAGAGTGCTTATTTTGGGGGTGGCCTGGGGCAGGGTCCACAGTTTGCATTCCTAGCAATCCCAAGTGATACTGACGCTGCTACTTTGGGAACTACTAACCACCTTCTTGTCCCCCCGCGGTACTTATGATGTATTTATCACTTAGCTGAAATGTTCGCTCACCTGTGAATCACTCTTTGACTTCCACTGTATTTACTGAAACTGTTATTCTCAAATTTTAGTGTGTGTTAGGATCACCTGGGAAACCTGTTAACAAAGCATATTTCTATTTGGACCATAGAACATGCATTTTTAGTAAACACCCTAGATTTTAATGTAGATGATCCATGGACAACAGCTTATGAAACATGAACTGTATTACAGGGTCAGTCATGTTCTCCTCATTGCCATGAGTATATTTCACATTGTTATCTGATTTTTTAATATTTCATTTATTTGTCTTTCTTTCACCAGCATCCCTGAAGCGAAGAAATATATCTTGTCAATTGTTATATCTCAATGCTTAGCACATCACCTATGCAGTGAGATTTGCCACTTGTTAGTTAGGTCACCTTGGAGAGTTTACTTAATTTCTTTATGTTTCAGTTTCCTCTTGTACAGTGCTGGTAGTAATACTTGTTTGTTACGGAAATCAGCAGTTCTAAGGCATGTATATAGCACATAGTGTAGTAATATACACAGAACAAACTCAATAAATGGAAACCATCAGTTTGTGATTACTGTTGTATTACATTATGGAAGAACCTCCAATATTATGATTGTAGCATCCATTTCAGTATATATGCTTAATGCCTTAATAATCTCTCAGTTAAATGAATTGTCTCAATTAATTTCATTTTATATTTTGGTATTTAAATAAAATATTGTGAAATAAAATCATGTCTTTGGCTTCTTTTTCTCCCATAGGAAAACAAAGGAACCGCTTGGAACCGATGGATACCATATTTGTTAAACAAGTTAAAGAAGGGGGCCCTGCATTTGAAGCGGGATTATGCACAGGTGCTGATAACTTTTAAACAACGCCTTTAATTTTCACTTTTTCTACATTGTATTTTGTACTGTTTTCCGTTTGTATCCTTTTATGTATTTGTCCCTTTTTCTTCACACCTGTTATTACTGCTTTTAAAACCTGATTATATTTTTTGATACTCAAGTGGGTGAATTTGAACAGAAAAAATATAAATTGATGGGTTGTAAAACTTTGAGCAACCCACGGAGGACAGATGTGGAGACGCTTTTGGAGAGGTACTTTTCATACACTGCCTTTTCACAGAGGGTTGCAAAATGGCACAGTGATGGGTATGTATTTGATATAATTGAAATCCCCACTTGCAGAAGGGTTTGATCAGCCAGAGGCGCGTAGATTTGGAGCACAGAGTGGCTTCAGCTTCCAGTGGAACTGCAGGCTCCCTTCATCTGCGAGTGTCAGTGGATGCGCTCCCATTAGCTGAATGTAGCTGCTGTTTGGTAGTATTATGTTACTATGTATTGCTAACTTTAATGATCTTTGTCATCATATGTAAAATAAGCCTAATTTTAATATCACCAATGTGAATGCACATTAGTGTGCATGTGGGAGTCCATTAAATAGAATGTCTCAGTTTTCATAATCTTAATGTTGCAAAATTGAGATAGTTTGGGGATCCTGTAAGCACATAAAAATTACATTTTTTGCCCTATTTTCCTCTGTCCTTTCTTTTTTCTGTTTCCTCTGAGTTTTTCTGAATAATCCATGTATTTTCCTCATTATGCTTTAACATGTACAAAGATGGAAGCATGTATAGACTAGTCAATAGACCAAATATGTAGATTGGAAGAATGCTACAAGAAAATAAGCTGAACTAAAAGTAGAAGAGTTGGGCAAAATAAAAACAAAACTTTAAATGGGTTGAGTAATATTCTGTAACAAAAGTGACAAGGAAAATGGAGGAGAAACTAGCAGTGCTTCTATAATGCAGAAAACAGCTGGGTTATAAACAGTGTGGTTGTGGTCCCTTGGTGAGGGTACCTTTTGAAGTTTATAAATCCATTAATTTCTAGAAATCTTTTTTAGAATATGACTGTGTTTCACCAGAAGCTGGATATATTAAAATTTAGATTGACTTTACAAAAAGGAGTCACTTTTAAAAATTAATGCGGAAGGAGTATTAGAAATAGCGGCCTTCTTGGGGCTGAGATGTGCGCAGTGCTACAGCTCTTGGCTGCGTGGATGAAGTTCTGGTCCCATCTCCGCCACTGCACACACACACACAAAAGGACATTTCCGGAAATAGTTCCAAAAGTTACTGTATTTCAGACTTCTTCACGTGTTTTTTTTTGTTGTTGTTGTCGTTTTTTTACTCCTCTTTCAAGGTGACCGAATCATTAAAGTCAACGGAGAAAGTGTTATCGGAAAGACCTATTCCCAAGTAATTGCTCTAATTCAGAACAGGTAAGACTCTTGAAACACAATGAATTTGGCCAGAGACAGCCTTTATAAGTCAGTAGAGCAAATAGATTTTATGTAATATTATATTCTTATAAGGAATCAAGGTGTTGTGGAGATGTGGAACCTACTTTACAGTGGCATTTAAGACTTGCCGAAAATAACCTACCTAAGGATAGCTTAGTTGATGACTTTGCTTTGACAGATTTGTCAGATTTGTGATTAAAATACTTCAGATTAAAATACATTTTACATTTACTGTAAGTTGTATTTAAAGTGACAAATATATAATGTTTAAAGTAAATGCAAACATAGTTTAAAACCTCTTTAGGTACATTACTTTTAATGTATCAAATATCCTTATTGAATATTCTTATTGAATAAACTTTCTGTCACAAATTCATTTCTTTTAACCAACACAGCAGGATATTTCTTTCTAATTCATTTGTCTAACTACAATCCATAGAATAATAGAATTTTGAGCTCTAAATATAAAAAATATATTTATAAAATGACTGACTGTAGGGCCTGAAAGATAATTTAGTCCAACTATGTCTGTTTCAAGTAATGAATAAAGAAATCAAATCCAAAGGAGTCATCATAATTGGATTTTTGTCAAAAGTAGGCCAGGAATCTGGCTCTGATTTCCAGATCATAATTGTTCTAAGGTGTTCTTTTCAGATTGAAGTACCATAAGTGTGGTGTTAACTAATGTTTTCTATTAGCTTTACTCACTTGCTTATAATTGATGAAATTGTTTTTAAAGATTATTATCATGCTCTTTTAGACACAATCTAAATCAGTTTGTGTTATAGTCTAAATTAGTTATACTAATGCTCTAATCATTTTGTACAATTACATGACATGGTCATGAGTATTCTTTTTAATGTTTTAATATTTAATAAGATTTTTAAAGAAAACTTTTTCCTCCTTTTTTGGTGTTACTGGGGATAGAATATCCAGGGACTTATTCTGAGCTATATATCCCCAGCCCTTTTTTATTTTGAGACAGAATCTCACTAAGTTGCTACATTGCTCAAACTGAGTTCAAATTTGGAATTCTGCTGCCTCAGACTGCCAGATAGCTGGGATGGCTTGCATGCCATGCCTGGCCGATGGAACAGCTTTTAAACTTTGCCCGTAAGTCGGTGATGAACTGTGAAAGCCTCTTCACGAGGCAGCAGCAGATGGAACATTTTAGTTTCTTCACAACGATTGTGATCTTCATTATATACACCAGTATGTTTTGTCAGCCTATCACTTAAGGAATTTTCATGTTTATTAGTATGTCTTCTTTTAGAATATTCTTAGTAACCACAACTTGATTTTTATTTTCTTCAAAATCTATATAAGTTTTTTGTTACTGATGTAGATTTTTCAGTTTCAGAGTAAATAACACTTTGGGATAACAGTCTTAATTTTCAATTTTCAGCCAGTAAAAGCAATTTGAAAATTAGAGAAATTCTGTTTTTTCATGATCTTTTTTCTTTTTAGAAATTATGTTCCTTTTGTCAGTGGTTGATAGAAGTGGTTAATGCAGCACAGTCATTGAGATTATGCAACATACTAATGTAAAAATGTATTCTTGCAGAAGAAGTTTTCTAAATATTGCCATGCATTTTCAGACAAGTCTACTGGAATACAAATGCACCTAATTTTACTAGTTATTTATTTGAATCTGTTATTCTCCCTGGTTTGCCATTCTCTTAGCATTTATAAACCTAAAATATTATTCATATATACCAAAGAGAGACATCAGTAAATTGCTAGATTTTAAATTTTTGGCTCTTTGTTTCTTTTCTTTCTTTTTTTTTTTTTTTTTTTTTTTTTTTTTTTTTTTTTTTTTTTTTTTTTTTTTTTTTTTTTTTTTTTTTTTTTTTTTTTTTTTTTTTTTTTTGCGGCACCAGGGCTTGAACTCATGATTATAAATAGCACAAATGTATGGCAGGGTGCCCTCTTGTACATTATTGACTTACCTATGCAAAAGTACTTCTTTTTGTTCTAATGATTGGTTCTTGAAAACTTAAATTGTAAAAAAACAAAATTAAATTATTTTATTTTAAAAATATTTCTGAGTGAACTACTTTTCCTGTAAGTCTTTATTAAATACTTTTGCCTCTCCTAAAGTAGTGTAATATATTTAATTCCAGTGGTACAACATTGGAACTTAGCGTGATGCCAAAAGATGAAGACATTCTCCAAGTGGTAAGTTTTGAGAATGACTTGTTTTATAGCCATGAATGTTAATAAAATAGGTTTAAGATAGAAAGTGGATTGTATCAAAAAAGATTCTAGAAAAAACACCCTTCTGGTTCATTTAATAGAATCTGGAATTCTGTTTACAAAACAAAATGATTGTCAGTGTTTTGGAATTAAGTGAAAATGTTTTATTGACTCCACAGTGAATCACTGTTTTCCTTTAGGATGAAATTGTAACAAGTTTAACCTTGTGTTACATTGTGGGTAGTCATCTGACCCAAAGCCAAAGCTCAGAGACCAAGTACATGATGCTAGGATAGACTCTTACTTTTTTTTTTTTTTTTAAGTGTGAGGATAGAAGTTTTATGAAAGCCATTCCTAATTTTGTGATCAATATTACTATTTTTAGTTAACCAAGCAGTTTTGTTAGCAGTATTAATTCATTCCATTAGAAGTAGTGTTCACAGTGAATGGAATCTGCCACTTAAGGAGAAAATATGTTGCAAGAAATGAAACTACACAGGTGAAAAGTAATATTTAGTCTAAATTTTTTTCTGATGTTTTTAGAAAGAAATTTAATGGAATATTTAACTCTTATTAAGCTTAAATATTGCTAAAAGTAAAAAAATTAAAAAGATGATAAAAATATAAATTTAATTCAAGAAAATAATATACTTTTCTTCATTTCACTGTGTAGGCTCAGTAGAATAAAAGGATTGAGCAAAATTCTTTAACCAATACCCTGACTATTAACAGCTCTAGGAAGAGGCCGTGACCACTAAATTATTTTTTTAAATTCTTTTTAGTAAATGTTGAGTTCTTCCTTATTATTTACATCTGAATTCAGGAAAAACAGGCAACTTAAAATTTGAATTTAGCTCAACAAAAGTCCTAAATAAACTTTTGTGTACATTGTTTTAAATTTACTAAAGCAAATCCTAATGATTCATCTTACTTATTCACGTGTAAAATATACTTACCTGAAATCCATGGACATAAACCAGTGTTTTCAAGATGTGCTAATTTCATGTAGGACTGGCTTTTTACTGATAACAGATGACCTGGTTCTGTAGGACTGGGGATATTCAACAAGGCAGGTTCGACTCTATAGTAATTTCTTCAGGCACACGGAGAGGTAATTATTATTTCCTACCCAAATAATTCAGTACAGTGCTAGAGTAGCAGACACAGCCATTGGTTTCATTAGAATCTTTAGACATGAAGACAGGTTGACCTCCAAAACCAAGCTGTTCTCTAAACTTCAGTTCAGGCTTTCCTTGGGAAGGTAACGGAGCTGATTGGATGCTTTTTAGGAAGAACAGTGCTCATTTCACAGAATGGCTCATATTGTACTAAATTGCCAAGAAAGGAATTAAATGCAGAATTGCTCTGGTAGCTTATTGCGTGATATATGAAGAGCAGCAAATCACTTAAGCAGTGGAAGGATTAATTTTCTAATATAATCAATGGAAAGTTAAGATAATCTTTCTCATATTTTACTTACAGTAAGGTAAAATTCAAAGTATAAAAAATGCAGAAAAATTAGTTTAGTAGCTAACATAAGCATACTGATCTCCAAGGCTTATTAATAAAGGATTTTAATATAAAAGTAAGATAAAATCTATTTAAAACATATCATTTGAATTATTTTAATCATAAAGTACATGTCTTTAATGTAAAAGGAAAACTTTACTTTTAAACTTAGCCACAATTCACATTTTAGTGTATGCTCTGCTGAAGTGAGCACAGTAATTCACGTTTTATCATACTGTATTTCATTAGGAAATCCAAGGAGTATACATACATGTTATGTTTATTGGTCTATAAAAGACATTAGGATGTTTTAACTTCTTGTCTGCATAAAGTGTTTTTCACTAGGATATCTGCTGTGTCCTTTTCTTAGAGCTAACATAAAGAGAATCTGAGATTCTAAAAACTGTGGAAATGTCTCTAGCACAGAGCTAAAATGTTCTGCAAGAGACATTTAGAAAAGTACTTAAACCAATCTAAATTTATTACTTAAATGATATGCTTTTAAAGATGCATTTGTCCCTGGGAGGTGGAATATCCATTGTAAAGAACAGTAACAAGGACACTCTTCACAGCCACTGTGAGAATCATTTACCCATGGAAAAGCCGTGATGATTCTTCTGTGTCTGCACGGGCAGCAGCAGGCTTGGGGGAGTCTGTGGGGTTTTGCTTCCTGAAGTGATGCATGGACCCAAGTGTTGTAAAAGTACTCTGCTCATTTCAGAGAGATGGCATTCCAAATTCAGCTTGGTTCAAAACCTAACTTACAGAAAGACAGGTAAATAATGATAGATTTAATAATTTATGGATGACAGTGGCATAACATTGAAAGGCATGAAGTGTAAAATTATATGGAAGTAGTTCGATATGTTTTAAAGTTTGTGTTGGTAGTAATACTCCTGTGCTCGGCAGCTTCATTTTTAAGACAACATATGTTTTTTTTAATTAATGATGTAAATGGTATGACATTCTAGCCAGTATTTTATAAAATATTTCAGACTGCTATCTCAGGTTCGTATTTCTAAGGAATTACAAAACAAAAAACACTTTTTGTTTTATTTTCAAACAAAACGAAATAAAAAGGTTTTGTTTTCCTATCAAACGTTGTCTGTGCGTGAGTGAAGTGACCACCGCCTGCCCAGGCACCTCGGCTCCTGCGGCTGAGCCCGCTGAGGTTGCTGTCACAAAACGCCCTGGCCTGGGTGGCTTGTGAACAGCAGACACTCCTCTCCTGGTTCCCGAGGCTGGGAAGTCTAAGGCCCAGGCCCACGGGGTTCCAGGTTGGTTTCCTCGGGAATGGCACCTTCTGCGGGGTCTTCCACTGGCGGAAAGGCCCAGGCAGCTGTCAGGACCTTTCATCAAAGCGTTTTTCTCAGGACCTAGCACACTGAGCTCAAATGGCTCAATGGACTTAAAGATTACATTTTAAGCTAATTGATTCTGATAGCTCTGGTGATTCTTAGGTTTGTCAGATGTTTTTGCTGGGGCATTTTCAGCATGTTCTGTGTGCTGTTCTCTGTTAACCACAACAAAGTCACACAGCTTTGTATTTCAGTTGGTAGTAGGCTTTCACCGCAGGCAGGCCTGAGACTAACCCGCAGTGTTGTGCTGCCTTCAGGTGGTGTAAACTTAAGGTAACTGAAGTCACAGTGTAGGTTAGTGTCAGAGCTGTCATTCTTTATATTTTGTTCGTTATTTTGGAGTTTTTTTTTTTTTTTTTTTAATGGTAATGGGGGATTAAACCCATGACTTTTGCACTGAGTCACATTCCTAGCCCATCTCCTTATTTTCATGTTGAGACAAAAATCTTGCTAAGTTTCCCAACCTGGGCTTAAACTTGTGTCCACCTGCCTCAGTCCTAACTCAGCCTTTCTAGGTGTTGCCACTCTGTGAACATGTGATGTAAATTGTAAAATAAAAGTAAGGCTTTTTTTTTTTTTTTTTTTTTTTTGGACCAGGGAGCAAACTCATGACCTCACACTTGCTGGGCAGGCACTTATGTCATAGAGCTAAATCCCTAGCTTTTTAATAAAAGTAGTTTAATAAAAGCTTTTTTCTTTAAACTTATTAGGGTTACTTTGAAAACAAACGTTTATGTCCCATCATCAACATAATATTCTATTTAAAATTAAGTGTACATTTATCAAATGTGGATCAAAATTTTGCTTAAAGGGGAAGCAAGAGCAGAAATTTTGGAGGTTTCTTTCATATTTTGCAAGTCAACAGCAGTTACTTTGTTCTGTAGTAAATCTGGTTTTGGTTTTTTGTTGTTGTTGTTGTTGTTTTTTTTTTTTTTTTTGCAGCACCGGGGATCGAACTCACAGCCTCGCACCTGCCAGGGCAGGTGCTTAAGCCACTGAGCCAAACTCCCAGCCCTGGCTTTTTTGAGGCAGGGTCACACTATGTAGCTCAGGCCGGCTTTGTGCTCGCGTTGTAGCCCCAGCCGGCCTCGAACTCACAACGCTCCTCTGCCTCAGCCTCCCGAGTGCTGGGATTAAAGGTGTGCACTACCACGCCTGGCGTAAATCTGTTTTTAAGCATAAGAATAATACATACTTGTTGAAAAAATTTCACATAATGGAGAGAGGTATAAAAGACCTGAGGGTATGGCTCGGTGATGGAGTGCTTTCCTGGCATTCTCTAGGCCCTGGGCTCAATCCCCATCTATAATTAATTATTAATTAAAGTCAAGAAAGGTGTTTTAAAAAAACCCAAGTCCCCTCCACTCATACCACTCCCTCTCTCACACCTCACTGTAAGTCGGTTGATTGTATTTAACTGTACAGACAAACGTATTCTTTTTTCGTAGGTGATGGCATTAAATTAACCAGTTGACCTCTTAATATGAGCTGGGGGCAAGAATTTTAATCTCACTAGGCCCTTTGTTCTTTGGGGTGTTTTTTTTCTAATTTTTGTTTGTTTTTACCTTTTAATACTGTCATGAATGTAGTGATTTTGATGTGACTACTTAAAAATGAACTAGATTATTTTAGGGTTATTTAATAATTGTTAGGCATAGTATCTATACTCAATTAGACTGTTAATAATAAATGTATTGGTAGACTCCTCAGAATTCTAGGGGGTCATCCTTCTTCACTTATTCTCCCTGCCCCGC